>RJWM01017005.1:0-44092 GCA_004363535.1 Dasyprocta punctata | reverse complement strand
TGTGTGTGTGTGTGGTGCTGGGATCGAACTCAGAGCCTCATGTGCACCAAGCAAGTGCTGTTCTTCTGAACTACATCTCTACCCTACAAAGCCAACTATTTTTGACTAGAAGTGAAGTTGAAGACCAAGGAGCTATGAGAAACTGGGGGCTGGGGTCCCAAGACCAAGCTGTGGGAGAGAAAAAAGCAAGACGAGAGGAAGGTGATTTCAGGAACCTTGAGCCAAATGAGATCTTTCTTTGCTAACCTGCTATAAATTGGAAGACAGCTGTTCCTAGATAATAAGATATATGCAAGTGCACATCAGTTCCTAGATACGCAGACAAACCCAAGTACATGATCGTTTCTTCTGTGATAGCTTCTCAGTAAGAAAATATAGTAAAACCAAGAAGGCTCTGGTCTATCCCAGAGAAGTGCTTGATTTGCAGTCACACTAACACCGCGATGATTATCATTCCTAACAGTCCCACAATGAATAGCAGCAGCAGGCAACAGTCACACAGTGGAGGCGGCAGGTCTGAACGAGAGTCCGGCCCCTGACCTCCGAGCCTTGTGCTCTTCTGCAGCTGACTCCCCATGAAGGGCGTGCGTGTGCACACACGCACACATGGCAAATGAGAGTGCCACTTTCCCTCCAAAGTCCCTAACACTGAATAGTACCGACCTTTTAATTCTGTCAGTTCATTTGGAATAAGGGGTTAGTCTGTTATTTTAGTAAGGTTGAGCATCTTTTTATTTATTATTTGATCATTTTTTCTGGGAATTGTTTTTCACACCCTCCTCCCATTCGTAGGAGCCATTTCTATGGTGGATTTAACCAACACCTGGTGTGTAAGTAAGTAAGCGAGGGTGGAATGCAGCCATGGAGTGCTTGCCTAAGGAGCAAGACACTCTGGACTGCCCCACAGTGCCACTGCTGAGAGAGAGAGAGAGTGACACAAGGGAGGCTGAGGCAGGAGGATTGTTGTGAGTTCGAGACCAGCCTGGGCTACAAAGTGAGTTCAAGGCCAGCCTGAACTGCATAATGAGACCCTGTCTCAAAAAATAGGGCTGGGGATTTAGCTCAGTGGTGTAAGTGCCTGCCTGGCAGGCATGAGGTTGTGATTTCAATCCCCAGTACACCCCCCCAAAAAGAGAGAGAGACAGAGAGAGAGAGAGAGAGAGAGAAAGGGTGGGGATGGGGGATGCACGGAGCTCTGGAAAAAGCTAAATCCCCACTGCATTCCTTCGGCCAAGTAAATTCTGGATGTATTAAAGATAAAGAAACCATAAAAGCATAATTCTTACTCATAATTATTTTATGACTTCTTTAATGAAATCATAAAAGCATAAAAGCATCCTATGACAGCTTATCAATCACTTTCTTGATATTAATTTAATAAGTTAGATATTTACACTGATGAAAAGGTAATTCAAATAGGCAAACCAGTACTATACAAGAGAGCTGCTATAAGAGTACTCTAACTGGGCCTGGGATATAGCTCAGTGGCACAAGTGCCTGCCTGGCAAGCGAGAGGTTGTGAGTTCAACCCCCAGTACCAAAAAAAAAAAAAAAAAAAAGAGTACGGTTAGCACCGGGCATGGTGGCACATGCCTATAATCTTAGCCCTTGGGAGGCTGAGGCAGGAGGATTGCTGTGAGTTCAAGGCCAATCTGAACTACATAGTGAAACCCTGTCTAAAAAAAAAAAAAAAAAAAAAAAAAAGAGTACTGTAAGTTCATGTAATTGAAAACAATTTACACTAACTCTTTGGAAATTATGACCATGATAAACTTATTATGAAGTGAAAAAAGTAAGTTATCAAACAACCAGAGGTCCATTTTTATGCAAGCAGATTATACAGCCACATTAGAAAACTATGTTAGTATTAACAAGGATCATTTTAGGCAACTGAAATTTACAACAGAAAAATTAAATATTGCTTTAAAAAATATGGTGTTTTTTTTTTTTTTTTTGCGGCACCAGGGATTGAACTCACAACCTTGCGCCTGTCAGACAGGCACTTAAGTCACTGAGCCAAACTCCCGGCCCTGGTTTTTTGAGGCAGGGTCACACTATGTAGCTCAGGCCGGCCTTGCGCTCGCATTGTAGCCCAAGCTGGCCTTGAACTCACAATGCTCCTCCTACCTCAGCCTCCCAAGTGCTGGGATTAAAGGCGTGCACCACCACACCCAGCAAAATATGGTGCTTTTGAAGGCATCCCTTCTAAACACACTTATGGAAGCGCCTGAGACACAATCGTTTTTGTGTGTTTCAGTGCAATGCTCTGTGTGTAGCAGGCAGGCAAGAGACCTTACTGAATGAATGGAACGCAGAATGTGGGATTTGGAAACAATCTACGCCAGCTGCTTCAGATGATCAAACCCAAAACCTCTTCGGGACAATCACATCTGGTTTTCAAAGTAATATAACTTTATAATTTAACAAACAAGGAGGGCTTGGCGAGGTGGTGCACACCTGTAATCCCAGCACTCGGGAGGCTGAGGCAGGAGGATGCTGTGAGTTTGAGGCCAGCCTGGGCTACATAGAGAGTTAAGGGCAGCCTGGATGCTGTCTCAAAAAACCAACCAACAAAAACCCCAAACAAAACAAAACAAAACACACCCATGCACACACAAATGCAAGACTTAATGTGTATGAGCTTAAAAAAGCATGGTAGAATGAGGGGGAGGTGATATGATGAAAAATCTCGTATTTTATTTTTGAAGTAATACATAACAAATACAAATGCCTTTACTGCATTCTCTTGGACTACTGAGCTTTGCTATTTATGCAATTTTTCATTCACACTTATTAAGTATCTATTATGGGCTGATTAGGAAGATTTCATATGAATAAAAGCGACATCAATATTTACAGAAACTGAGAGTATGACTTTAAACACACATACTGTGTGACACACTAGTTCTATGGTAAACTGTACTAAACACACTGTAAAACTCTAATAATTAAACTAAATGTGCACAGATATAAGAAAAGATCAATAAACCAGCGAAACAGAAACTTCCAAACTAGATCCATGTCTTAAGGAAACCTTGCATGTAACAAAGACAGTATTTCAAAACAGTGGGGAAAGGATGAACTACCTAGCATCAGCACTGGGACAGTGGGCTGTTCAAACAGCAGAAACAGAATTCCACCACACAGTGTACGTATAAACACACTCTGAGTGAATTAAAGAGCTACATGTCAAAAAGAGAAGAAAACATAGTATATTGAATTCATCTTGATAAGGGAACATCTCCTTCAACAAGACACAAAATGCAGAAGCCAAGTGGAAAATACTGATAAATCTGAAATACTAATTTAAAAATTCTGTTCAGTGAAAAAAGAGGTCAAACAATACACTCAGCGAGAATATACGCTACATGCATCATAGGCAAAGGATTGACAGAAACACCCAGCAAGTAATAAGAAAAATAAATAATTTACTAGTGACACAGGCAAAAATGAAATTAATAAGCAATTCATGGAAACGGATGAATATGAAAATGAAATGGACAAATCAGAGACTTGCAACCTCTCTAATAACAATGCTGACTACGTAGCAGATGCTATGGCTCTCCACTCATTTACTCTCAGGCTGGCCCCAAGACACAGGTGCTGCTGCAATCCCATTTTACACATGAGGCAACTGAGGAGATTATGGCACGGCTCAAGGACATACCATAGGAGTGTAGGGAGAGAATTCCAAGGCAGAGAGTAGCTCCTCAGTCCAGTGAGGTTCTTTTTTTTTTTTTTTTTTTTAAGCAGAGTCTACTGTGTAATTCAGCCTGGCCTTAAACCCACTACAGAGCCCATGCTGGCTCTGAACTTGATCCTCCTGCCTCAGCCCCCTGAGTGTTGGGATTACAGGGTAGTACCACCACACCTGGTGGGTAAAGCTCTTAATTATTATTCTGTATCGCCTCTCTGAGAGAGAGAGATGTGGAAAACAGATGAAACAGAGACCGTTCATTGTTCACATTTGCTAGAAATTGAATTGTCAACACTTGGTGGAGGAATGAAATGGTGGTTTTTGTAGTAATAAATGAAGACAGCTGGGCATAGGTGGCACAGGCCTGTAATTCCAGCTCTTGGGAGGCTGAGGCAAGAGACTGCTACAAGACCAAGGCCAGCCTGGACTGCTTAGTGAGACCTTATCTCAGAAAACAAAACAAAACAAAACAAAACAAGGACAAAAAAGTACTTTGGAGAAATAAATGAAGAGGAACTATTCTTACAGAAACAGGCACTCTGGAAGAAAGTTCAGAAAAGTCATTTACGAAGTAAAAGGTAGACAATAATCAGGTAGTTTGTTACCCACACCGTCTTTTTCATGAATGCAGTGTCAAATCCCAGTTTCTGCTTCCTTCCTCTCTTTCAGTACTGGGGACTGAATATAGGGCCTTTGCACTGAGTTACAACCCCAGCCCTTTTTTAGTTCTTACTTTGAGACAGGGTCTCACCAAGTTGCTTAGTTGCCCAAAATGGCTTGAACTTGTGATCCTCCTGCCTCAGCCTCCCAGAGTGTGGGGATTACAGGCCTGTGCCACCACACCTGGCTCTAAGTTCCTTATTTATCTGTACTGGTGAGGATGGAAGCCAGGGCCCGGTGTGAGTACAGCAAGTGCTCTGACCCTGAGCCCCATCTCCAGCCCTTCGCCTCCTGTGCTAACTTGTGTGTGGCAGCTTCTGTTGTGCTTCAGGATTCAGGCAGCCCAGGACAAGTTTTCCAGACAGACTGTGTCCCACTGCACTAACATCATCGCTGAACTGGTTAATTCACCTCCCCTGCCAGGGGCTGCAGAGGTCTGCTTTCTACTGTTTTCCATGTTAGTTCCTTAGCCTCTTTCTCCACAGGTTAAAGAACCAAGACTAAAGGTAAGAACCACAAATGTTCCTTTTCTGTGTTCAAAAGTCATTTGTTCAAAACACACCTTGTAGGTGGGCATGGTGGTGCATGCCTGTAATCTCAGCGCTGGGGGAGGCTGAGGCAAGAAGATCACTGCAAGTTCAAAGCCTGCCTGGTCTACACAGTCAGACCTTGTCTCAAAAAATAAAAGTAAAAAACAACAACAAAAAAAACACAATTATATCCAAATTTTCCAGGACCTTTTTTTTTTTTGCATTGTGTTCGAAAACTTACTATGGCTTCTGACTACAAGGAAGCAATTAAAATTGATCGGGTGAAATGGGCATTGCGAAAACCTAATGAGCAGCTCAGAGAACAGGGCTTCACTAAACCTCCAGTGGGGAGCCCTAAAGGGATGTCTACGTGTCCCGGAGAGGGGAATTTAAGACTGTTTCGCATTGTGGAGATGGGATGTAAGAAGAGATTAAGGTCAGCTGGAGAACATAAAATTGGAATACACAAGACTACATTTTTTCTTTATGTTATTATTATTATTATTTTTTAATGGTATTGGGGATCGAACCTGGGGCCTTTGCACTGAGCTACATCCCCATCCCTTTTTATTTATTTTCTGAGAAAAGGTCTCGCTAAACTGCCCAGGTTGGGCTTGAACTTGCCATCCTCTTGCCTCAGTCTCGAGTGCTGGGATCATAGGTGTGCACTGCGCCTGGCTCCCTTAGTCTCACATGAGCGACTAACACACATTCCTTTAAAACACAAAGCTTCCTTATGGTTGCAAAAGTGGCATCACACCAGGCCTGAGGCAATGATTTCCACAGCCTATTAATCATCTCTTCCACGCAAATAATTGCTGGACAGCTCCACCCTAGCAAGGCGTGAACCACACACAACATCCCGCACCTAGAGCTCCGACACCCTCGCCAGAGGTCTGTGCAAACCCAGAGGCCCTCGAGGCACCCGGCACGCGTCCCCGGCCCCCTCTCAGTGTAAAGCACCCTGCCGGGTGGCAGGGAGAAGCAGAGACCATCCGATGCCTCCCAAAGGCCAACAGAGTTAAACGAGGTCTTTCCTCACCTCCATCTACTACTTCGGCCTGGAAGAAGCCACAAGTGAGGTGCGAAGTTGCGGACACAGACAGGGCTGGAGGACCCCGCAGAGTTCAGCATCGCGTGTGCATGTGTCCCGCACAAGGTCACTCGCTCCGAGCACTTTCCGGGTGGGTTTCCCGCCAGAGACCTTCGAAGCTTCGAGGCCGGCCCACTGCGCCCCTCAGCCGTGCCCTGGGGAGCCTCCCCAGGCTCCCACCGGAGCCCCGAACCCCGCTGGCCTCGAGGACCCCCACTGCCGACGCCGGCGACCCCCACGGCCCGGCCCCCGGCTCGTCCGCCTCCCGGGGCGCCCGGCACCCCGTCCCCTCCTCCCGCCAGGCGCCCCCGCGCCACTCCGCCCGGTCTCGCGCCCCGCGCCGCCCTCGGCTCGGTGCCCCCCGGGCGCCCCCGGCCCGGCCCGGCTCCTCGGCGACCGCCGCCTCCCGAGTCCCCCCGGCCCCGCCCCGCTCCCGGCGGATACAGTTTGAAGCCTCTCAGGATCTCCCTGGCCCGCTCGTCCTTGGCTGACATGATGCGGCGGCCGCCGCCCGCGACTCTCCCACGCTGGCTGGCGGAGCCTCTCGGATGGTGCCCAGGGGCCAAGGGCCGAGCCGCAGCCGGGTCTGGAGACCTCAGGTTAGCAGCGGCAGCGGCCAGAGCCGGACCGGCCTCTCCCTCCCCTGAGCTCCCGCTCCTGATCCCTTCTGCTTCCCTCTAGCCTCGGAGCGCCCGCCCCGAAGCCAATGGAAAGTCCGGCTCAGCGATTGACATCCCGCGAAGCCAATAGAAACGCTCAGCGGCTTCGCAGGGGGACGACGAGCGTCAATGGGAAAGGCCCTCCCTGAGAAGTCCCATAGGATAAAATTGTCATTCGGTGTTGTTGCTTAGAGTTTGCCCCAGCGGAGGGTTAGCTTAAGATCTGAAGAGGCTCGAGGGGCCTGCTCCCGCCGCTGGGCACGCTAGCCGTCGGAGAGGATGGCAGGTTGCACTGTGCGAAGTAGCGGAGACTACATTTCCCAGCATCCCGAGGGCGCTCCGGGAATCCCAGATTTCAACGCACCGCCCAGAGGCCGAGGACTACACATCCCAGAATGCTCTGCGCCCCGCTCCTTCAATTTAGACACCAGTGTGCCTCGCAGTGTGCGCAAATTCAGAAGCCGGCCCGCGGGTTCTGTGGTTTCTCGATCCCGGGGTTTGAAAGCGGGAGGAAAGACCCTCTTCATCCTCAAGAGGAGATGACAGCCCACGGAGAATTAACTTTTGTTTACACGGAACTCAGAAGTCTCCTGCAAATCATGGTAAGGCTGCAAACAACAGACAGAAACATTGACTAAACCGTGAAAGATAATAGAAGGCAATGACTTCCTCAAATCCTGCAGTTCGTTGGTCTGGGGCGCCTTGCAAGTGTGTTGTTGCAGGGGTTTGTGGTGTGTTCCTGCTTCCGACTGGCTGAGCAATGGATTGTGTACTCAGAATAGCAATTACAGGAAGGGACCTGAAAGAATTTGCTAATCCCACCCCTATTGTTTTTACTTATGAGAACACTGAGACCCAGAGAGGCGAAGAGATTGGTCCCAGATCACAGCAAGTTGGGACAGAGTTAGAATTCGGCCGAGTCGGCTGGCCCGCAGTCTAGGCTTTGGACACCACACTAGGAGGTGATATTTTTAGCAGCATGACAATGTGATTGTTACTGTCCTTGATAAACCGTTTTCCCATCCAGGTTAAAGCCAAAGGTTAGGTGAGCATTTATCTCGTGGTTTTCCTGCAAGTGACAAAGTGTGGTATTTGTTTATCCTTGGTCTATGCAGGACTTGGTGTTTTGACTTGTTCTTTCTTTGTCACTCAAGGTGACATTTAATGTGATTTCAGGAAATAGGTAAAATTGGTGTAAACTGTGCTTTTCTTGGAATCTTCTTGTGTCCTCTTCCTGTCTCCCTTTTCACCTACCTGGGCAGCCACCCAAGTTTTTTTCCGTGCACATATTTCAACAAACATCCTTTTGGCTTCTGTTATTTCTCAGGGACTGAGTGGGTAGAAGGTGAAAGATATAGTTATCATTAGGAAGATAACTTTATTTAGGGAAATGCGATTCTATTGAGATTCAAGATGGAGTGTGATAAATGACATAAAAGAAATGATACCAGAATGCCACAGTAGTTTGGATGGAGAGGTTTATTTATTTATTTACTGCATAGTAAGACAGGGTTTATTTATTTACTACCCAGTGAGAGAGAGGATCTGTCACTCTCTCACTGTGTAGTTCAGGCTGGCCTTTAATTTCTGGTTTTGCCCTGCCTGGCCTCAACCCATGGGGATTCTTCTGCCTCAGCTTCCTCAATGCTGGGACTTCCTAGGACACCATACCTGGCTGATGGACTTATCATACAAAACATTATGGGGGAAATAACATTTGAGCTTGAAGGATGGGTAAGGTTTTTTCTACATTAAAACATTTTTTATCCTTAAATGCTTTTGTTAATGAAGTATAACATCCATGTAGGAAGGGAACAGTTTCACAGACATGTATACACCCCAGCAACCGCCACCAAATCAAGAGAGAGAACATTTCCAGTGCTCATTATTGCTATTTCCCAGTCAGTACTGCATTCTCACATCTCAGGATAACCGGCTGTCTGACTTTTTTGAGGTTAAATCAGTTTCGTTCATTCTTGAATTTCACTTAAATGTCATCATACAGTGTGCACAGTACATGTTTGGCTTCCCTAGTTCATCAGTGTTTTTGTGGATTCATCCATGCTGTACCCTTTGGTTTCAGTTATTGAGTAGCGTCCCACTGTATGTGTATACCACAGTTTTATCTGTTGTCCTGTTGGTTGGCATTTAGGCTTTCTTTTTCTATTTATTTTTTATTTTTTCCTAGTAGGACTTGAACTCAGGACCTCGTGCTTGCCAGGCAGGCGCTTATGCCTCTGAGCTATATCCCCAGCTTTTTTTTTTTCTGTTATTAACAAGGCTGCATGATTATTATTATTTTCCCCCCTGGTGCCGGGGAGAGAACTAAGTGAGCTAAATCCCCGACCCTGTTTTTTTGAGACAGGGTCTCACTATGCACTTCAGGCTGGCCTTGAACTCACTTTGTAGCACAGGCTGGTCTTGAACTCACACTGATCCTCCTGCCTCAGCCTCCCGAGTGCTGGGATCACAGGTGTGCACCACCACGCCTGGCTATGATTATTATTATTATTAGTAGTAGTAGTAGTAGTACTGAGGGTTGAGCTGAGGGGCTTTACACTGAACTACATCCCCAGCCCTTTTTTAGTTTTTATTTTGAGACAGTGTCTCACAAAGTCACTAAGTTTTGCAGGCTGGGTTTGAATTTGTGATTCTCCTGCTTCAGCCTCCAAGAGTGCTGGGATTACAAACATGCCCTACCACACCCAGCTAAGGCTGCATTCTTACATGGACCTTCGTGTTTGTTTCTTTTCGTGGACATGAGCACACATTACTAGAACAGTTGCTGGCTTGTACAGTATGCATGTGATCAGTAACAGTAGATAATGCCAGTTTTCCAAAGTGATTGTGCAATGCACACCTTCTCCAGAATATACAAGAGTCTAGTCACCTCATATGCTTATCAACACAGGGTGTTTGTTAGCAGTGTTAAAATTTGTAGCCATTCGAGATAAATGTAGTATTTCATTATAGTATTTACATTTTTCTGATGTTGAGCTCCTTTTCATATGCTTATTGCCAATTTGAATGCCCCCTTTTAGAGAGGTGCCTGATCGTGTCTTTTGCTTGCTTTTAAAAACTGGACTGTTTTCTTATTGATCGGTAGTTCTATATAGTGTGGATGCAGAGTTCCTTGTCAGATATATGCTGTCAAGTATCTTTTCCAAGGCTGTGGCTTGTCTTTTCACTTTCTTACTTGTGTCTTTTGAAACAGGAATTCTTAATTTCAGTGCAGGGCAATAATTTAATATCTTCTGTGACACACTCTGCATTGAACATAAGAAATCTTGCTGGGTGTGGTGGTACATGTCTGTAATTACAGCGCTTGGGAGGCTGAGGCAGGAGGATCGCTGCGAGTTTGAGGCCAGCCTAGGCTACATAGTGAGTTTAAAGCTGAACTACATAGCAAGACCCTGTCTCAAAAAAAGAAAAAAGAAAAAGAAGAAAAGAAAAAATCCTTGACTGTCGGGTTAGTGTGAGTTTTATAGGCAAGCGTGACAGTGAAGCGTTGTGAACAGGAAGAGCGATCGAGCCTGGGCACTGGCAGGTCAGTCCCAATGAGTGGGGCAGGCTGCAGCGGGGCTGGGAGCAGGCGCACTGGGAAGGGCCGTCTGCAGCCAGGGGGTCGGGCCAGGATTGTGTACGAAGCAGAGGCATTGCCGGAATATTCCTGAATTCAGACTGAGCTCAGTTGTCTTCCTGCCACCCTCAAATCTGCCCTGTTGCCTCCGCTGACCCCCTCAGACAGCCCTGGCCTCGGAGCCCTGATCCAGTGTCCTCCGTCCTCCTGTATCCAGCTCCTCAGTGAGCCTGGCACCTTCCGTCATCTGAAAGTCTCCAGCGAAGTCTCCTCTTTTTCATCTCCAGCTGCCACCACGTACCTCTGTTCAAGAGCTCAGTCTTTTATGTGGAACGAGTCAGCACTTCAAGGGTCTTCCTGTCTCCATCCGGGTCTCTCCACGCCCCGTCCATCCTGTGTGATCCTAGTGTGATCATTCTTGAAGGGCAGTCAGACCTCTTTCCAGTTTAAGAAACCTGAATACCTCCCTGGGGCCTTTAAGGTTTTTTGTTTTTATTTTTGTTATTTGAGACAGGGTCTTCCTATGCCATACAGGCTGGCCTCAAACTCCTGGTGGGCCTCTTGCTTTAGCCTCCCGAGTGCTGGGATTACAGGCATTTGTCATTATGCTGGACAAGATAAATTTTTTTTTAACTCTTTGCTTATGCCCTTTGTGATTTGCTTGCTCATTTTTTTCAGATTTAATTCATGCCTAAATAATTTCTCCCCAGATCACAGTTCAAAGTCAGGAGAGCTTTGCTAGGTGCCTCTTACAGGGCTGTATGCTCTCCAAGGTGGAGACCCCATGTGGAAACTGCTGTGTTTAGGGTTTCCCGGCTCTACACCCTTCATCTCTCATGCCTGAGCCCTGGCTCCAGTCACTCCGGGTTCCTTTTCTGCATCAGTGTATGCTGCACAGTGCCAACTTCGAGACTGTGGTCACTATGCCCTTTTCTTCCACTTTTTGTCTGAAAAATGGCTGTGTGTTCCTTCCCAACCTATTCTCTTTTGTGCTTCCAGAGAAATATTGTATTTCCCTCCTAGCGCTTAACATCCTGGGGCCTTCTGAGGGCAAGAACCTTATTGTAGCTTCACGTAACCTTCTAGAATATATAGATGCTAAAGAGTATGTTTGAATAAAGAAGAGGTTGGTGCTAGGCTCCTTACCAACTGCCCTGATTTCTGTCCTCTAATGCACCATAGGTAAATAGGGCTCTTTTCTGAGGCTGATACTCTAAAGGAAACCATTGAAGTGTTCAGTTATGTAGCGTTATCTTCCCAGTGGAGTTGATAGCAATCAAATGCAGTACCACGGATCTCATCGCATTTTGTTGAACCCAATGTTTGCCCAACCTGTCTCCAACTTACTTAGGCGTGGTGGCACACACCTGTAATCCCAGCACTGGGGAGGCTGAGGCAGGTGCATCACCTTGATCCTGCCTCAGCCTCCCAGTATATATTTGTGATCCGAGGCCAATCTGAGCTATATAGTGAAAAAAATTTTTTTCTTTTTTTCCTGAATCGAGATTAAGAACATGGGCTTTAGCTTCAGAGAGCCAGGAGTACAAAGTGAGCTTTGATTAGGGGTAAGGGTTGAGATTTAGGATTTGTAGGCGTGCTTAGCTCACCTGAAAAAGAGGCATCTTCCAGAGCACAGTATTAGAATTCATCGAGATCATATTTATACACATCTGCTACGTGGAAGAATGCTTGGAAAACGCTCAGTAGTGATTTTTAGGAGCGCCTGAGGGGTCAAGTGCAACCAAAGGGCTCAGTTTGGGCCCCCAGTGGTCCCCAAGTCGCGCTGCTGCCCTCGGGCTCCCCACTACCCGCTCCCGGGCTGCAGCCAGGCCGCGATCTTCGTCTCCCGCCCGCGCCTCACGTGAGGTCTGGGCAGAGAGCAAGGCGTGAGGAACCCTGTGTGGGCGGAACTCGAGTGCAGCGGCGGGAGGCTTCCGGGGGAGCCGCACGGGCGACGGGTCGGCGGAGGCAGAAAAGCGCCGGACGCCGGGCCGATCATGGACGCTTGACAACCTGCGGGCAGGCGCTGGAAGGCCGAGCCAGCGACTAAAAAGACGGAGAGGCGGCGCGGACAGGTAGGGGCCGGCGGGAGGGCAGGCCTCGCTGGGAGCGGAGGCGCCAGTCTCAGCTGGACCTCTGGCTTCACGCCTGCAGCCGGGGAGCCCGCGGCCACGCCGCCCCGCCCCCGCCCTGGGAGCGCGCCCCGCGGCTCCGCACTCCACGCCCGCGGCCCTGCCAGAGCTCGCCGCCCGCTCCGACGACCACCGCGGCTGGGGACCCTCGGCCAGCGGGCAGCAGCCCTGCTCGCGGTGACCCCGGCCCCGAGGCTGCCCCTTCGCCCTCCCCGACCCATCAAATTAGCGCCCTCCCCTGTCGGAAATTCATCTCCGCTGGGTCCCTTGCCGCCTCCTCGAGCCCTCCCACTCCTGGGGAAAACGACAGTCACCCGCGACCACGCTCTGCCTCCACAGGCTTTGCTCTCTAGGTGGAGATCTTGTGGAGGCGCCGAAGTTTCTCCCCATTTCTTTCCCTTCTGGGTATCCCTGGCGTCTTCTATTTAGTCTTTTGACCGAGATCTCCATCTGTCTGTTCACACGAGACCGCTTGGAAGGGCAGGTTTTGTTCATTCTTTCCTAGCCCTCACCGCCTGCCTTCCTCTCTCCGCCTTCCTGAGGTCCTGTCATCCTCTCCTCTTCCTCCCTTTTCCTCTTCCAAAGAAGCCTTTGTTTCTCGGCACTTCCCTCTTTCTGACAGGACCTTGGTGGGAAAAGGAAGTCAGGCAACACTTTAATAGTGAGGAACGGTTGCTATTAGGTGTACTTGAGTCCACAGGAAAACTTAGTTTCTCTTGCACCAAACTGACCTTCTTTGCATTGCCCTTTGCTTCACTCTACCATGCAAACCTTTCTGTCAGTTTGTCACACTTCCCAGTGTCTCATTTGTGGAGGACATGTCTTTTCTTACATAGAATCCAGGTAGAGTAGGCATGCTGTGTGTCCACAGGCATTCAACCTGCAGTTAGATCCCAGCCGAACCTCACAAACCTGCTGGCTTGGGGGTGGCAGTACAGTATCTGTACTGTGTTTTCCCGGACTGTGTTGTTAAGGTTTTGTACCAAATTCTTAAGTCCTGTTTGGTAAATCATATCCGTAGAAGGTCAAATAAAGGGATTTTCCTCCGTAGACTTACACAGCATGTATTTTCTAAGTTTGAACTTGTTGCTTATCTTTCATAATAGGTTCCCTGCTACTTCCTATGCTTAAATGATGCCCCCCCATGGAACCCAGGGCCTTGTACCTGCTAAGCTTGTACCGTACCACATCCCCGGCCCTTGAATAACTTCTCTGATTAAGTGAAGCATGGTTCTTGTCTGTTTTTTGTATTTTATCAGTGTCTGGGATCCTAATGACACATGGGAAGCTGAAATGTATTGCCTCTTAACAAGAGCCTGTAAGTTAGGTAGAAGTAAAACATCTAGGGAGAGCTGGGCATAGTAGTCTTCATTTGTAATTCCAGCACTGGGAAGACTGAGGCAGGTGAATTACTGCGAGTTCAAGGCCAGTCTGGGCTACAAAGTCAGTTCAAGGCCAGCCCGATCTACATAGGGAGATCCTGTGTCAAAAACTTAAAAAAAAAAAAAAAAAGGGAGAAGCTTCTCTGTGTTAGTTTCCATCTTGTCAGTTTTAAGGATTTAGAAGACTATGCCCCATAGAGAGCGACAGATGAGGAAATGCCTTTTACAAAGTGTGTTTTAAACCTCAGGATTGAGGCCAAGATCCTTTTAACTCTAGATTCGACTCTGCCCATCCCACAAAATGGTTATTCTAGTTGCTGTTTTATCTTTGGGAACATTATAAAATTAAAAATGTTTGGCACTGGTTGTGAGTTTACATGCTTAGAATCCCAGCAACATGGAAGGCTGAGACTGGAGGATGGAAGATTTGAGGTAGTTATGGGCAACGTAGTGAGACCCTGTCTCAAAATAAAATAAGGGCTGGGGATACAGCTCAGTGGTAGAATGCTTGCCTAACCTGCGTGAAGCTATGAGTTCAGTCCCTTGTACTGGGGAAAAAAATATTTTGGTGTCTGATTCAGCATTAAATAAATATGAATTTGGGAAAGAAAGAGGGAGAATGACTGATGCGCTTTTCTTTTGGACAGATCTCAAAACCAGAGAATGGCAGGTGAACAAAAGCCTTCAAGTAACCTCCTGGAACAGTTTATTTTACTAGCCAAAGGTACCAATGGATCAGCCCTTACTGCTCTCATAAGCCAGGTCTTAGAGGCTCCTGGAGTGTACGTCTTTGGAGAACTACTGGAGCTGGCCAACGTTCAGGAGGTAAGAGTGGCTTCCAGTTTCTCTGTGTTCTAAGCCTTTCAGTGATTCTCCAGGTTTCCAAGGCTTCCAGGGCTGGAGGATTGTGGACTTGTGAAATGTCCTCTTAAGAGAGGGATGCCAGTTAGTGGGCCAGGGGAGGTGATTGAGGGTGATGTGTGAGCTTCCTTTCATTCAGTATTTTCCCCTGAACTTGGGGGAAATTTGGTTGGGTTGCTAGTTACCTGAAAGATGGTAACAAAGTCAAAAGGTCTTCATCAGTTAGAATAATGCTGTGAATAGGGGCTGATGTTTAATAGGAGTAGGTTCAGGAATTCTGAGGGGCAGAAAACCTCCAGTGCAATGTAGATGAGATTGGTCAGGGACACACATGGCAGAAAATTGTAGCTGTTGAACACGAGATGGGTGAAGGAAAATATCATCTCTGTGGAAAAGGGCAGTGTCGTACTAAAATAGATGTGGTAAAAAGGCAAGACATGAAAAGCAAGGAAGGAGTTGATTTGGCTTTGTTGGCTTCATTATTGTGCTCAGTTTTGGTGTCTTGCCTCAAACATGAGATATGTTGATGACTGGATGGAAAACAGCTAGAAAGCACCTGATACTGCTCACCTTCGACACTTGCGTTTTCATTTATTAATATGAGAGGAGCGCAAACATCCTGGCCCTGGCAGGAGCTTTGCACTAGGAAAACCCCAGGGAGCTCCTGGTGTGTTGGTGCGGTCGGTTCACTTTCTGTTCGCCGTCACAGGCTGCCAGTGCACAGGGAGGCGCTGGCTGCGTGGGTGGCTATCATGTGCAGACCCAGGCCTTGGTGCTTCCTGAGGGTCCTATGCCGGCTGCTGCTGCGAATGGCTGTCGGGTCCTGGGTGGCTTGCACAAGGCTTGGCTCGCTCCTGCTGGCTGCTCCGTCACCCTCCCGATCACCACTGTACCTTTGCTGAGGGCTGCCTGCCCCTGCCCCATAGCCACCTATGACTTTCGGGCTATTGGGCACAGCGCTGTCTTCTTCTTCCTCTTGGTCAGGAGACTGGGGCAGTTCCCACCACCATTCCATGCATCTCCTCTTCCTCTGATGGCCAGAGATGGAAGGAGAGAGCCACTTTAGTTTTCCGGTTGTAAATTGGTATTTAATGCCAGTCTTCCTTGCTGCCCTGTAAGATCTGCAAGCCCCCGGCTCCTTGGAGCTGAGTATGTAGGCTGACACACAGTAGGCTTTCAGTAAAAATTTAATTTACCAGATGGAAAATGAATTCTTGGAGGAAGATTTGAGAGAACTGGGCTTAGTTTTCAGCTGAGGTAGAGATAGATGGCGAAGGGGTAAAATGTTTTTTCAAGTTCATGCAAAGCCCAGATGAAGGCCAGCTAGTTGTTCTGTACCTGTGGAAGACTGGCCAGGAGGAGGCGGGCGAAGGGTAAGGTAGGTGAGACCTTTCGATCGTAGGCTGGTGGGAGCCGTTTCGGATATCAGACCATAATGTGTTCCATTTATTTTTATAATTGTCTGTCTAAGAATGGGGGTCTGGTTTGGCAGACTTTACCAGGTGTCCTGCAACTCCCACTCGGGACTTCAGGAGGCTCCCGACCACCTGAAGGGTAGACTGAGGTGTCGGCTGCCGGCGTTCTCGCCGGGGTGCGGAGGAGGTCACTGTTCTCTCTCCACAGTGTGTGTTTTTCCATTCGAGAGCTGCGAATAAGCTCGTTGCCTTTCAGTGGCCTGAGCTGACAGGTGCTGCTCCTAGGTCCCCCACATGGCTGCCCCCAAACCGCTGCGGGTGTCTGCCACGCACCGCTCGGTGCTCTCACCCGCACTGTTCTGCGCATGGTGAGCTGGGAGAGTGCCAGGCTGTCAGCTGCAGCCGCAGCAGAGCAGAGCAGTTCCAGGAGAGATGCAGCTCTCTCCTCGTTTTTTACTTTTTTTATTTTTTCCTACGGATGGCTCTTTGCCGTCAGCATCAGTGAAGAGTAACTAATTTTAATGAAAATTTGTATCTGGGGCAGCTGCATAGCCTGCTTTTCTGTCCCAGGCAGGCTTTCCCGTCACACCTGGGGCTCTGCTAGTCACTTCCTGGGGTTGTAGTGCATGTGTAGTCCTGAACCTCGGAACTGACCTGAGCTTTTCGGTTTGGGTTCATTGTGGTTGTCAGTCTGGCAAGCTGGGGTTTGTGCTGGGCTGCTCCAGCCTTTGTTTTAGTGCAAAGGGAATCCTGAGAAAGCTTGAACTGCTTCTGGCTTGATGCTTGGGGGTGTGTGTGTGTGTGTGTGTGTGTGTGACAAAGAGCTGCAAATAGTGTCAAGCATCTTCTTGAGGAAGAAAGATCCAATTTGGGGCTTTAGGAATTTTATTTTTCCTCAAAGCATCAGAGAGTGGCAGGGACCTCAGGGGCGACCGAGTCAGTGGTACAGACAGAGCAGGCGTCCACCTCCGGCCCCTCTCTGCGGGACACTGGTGCGGCCATCAGCTTGTTCCCTGGTGAGCTTGCCTTTTCCTCCTCAGCTTGCGGAAGGAGCGAATGCGGCTTACTTGCAGCTGCTGAACCTGTTCGCCTACGGGACGTACCCGGATTACATAGGTGAGTTGGTAGGGGAACCTTTGAAGGCCCTATCTTGACCACGTCACCTGGGTCGGAGAGCTACCGAGGGTCGAGGTGGAAAGTGCGTGTGTTGGGGACCTTGTTGCCTTGGCCTTCCCCCTGTGCTGACCCCTGTGGTGACCCCACAAAAGGGATTTCCCGTCTCACCTTTGTTTCCTGTTTGATAAAGTGAGCCCATACGTGTCTTTCCGGTGAAAGCACCGAGCACTGCTGTCGGAGGCACTCGGGGAGCTTTGCAAGTGTCAGATGCCCACTGAGAAATATTTTCTCCCGCACCTTAAATGTTAGCAAAATAATATCACTGTATTGAAGATTTAAAAAATAGATTAAAAAAAAAAAAGTCACTCGTAGTTGTAACTCATCAAACTAGCCTTGTGCTAGGCTCTTCCCTGTCTGTGTTTTCTACTCCATTGTGTAGCTCAGTTTTGTGTAGTTTCCTGGCTTGCTTTGATCTTCACTTAGTTCACAGGTCTGCATCCATATTTTAAGTCAGTTCATTTTAGCATTCCATAATCCAGCCCTCTACTATGAAGCTATATCCCTGGCCTGTTCGAGTTGTTTTAAATTACAATCTTAAATATCACAGTGCGGGACTCCCAAGGCCACATGCCGACTTTCCTTAACCCAAACCTTCTTTTTTGCCCTGGCTTTCCTCCTGTGTTTTGTTTTGTTTTTTTGTTTTTGTTTGTTTGTTTTGTTGGTATAAAAGTAGCCTGACACTCAGGGCCTTCCCTTCCATATCCCCGACCTCCCCTCCCCAGGCCCCTCTGCCCCGCCGTGCCGGCGTCAGCGTGAGCGGGTGGCCACACTTTCCTCTCCGCCTGTGTCCTGGCTGGCGCCCTGTCTGTCCTCACTTAGCGAGGGGACAGCGCCGCACAGACTTGGGGCCAGGCTGCCTGCGCTTGGTGTCTGGCTGCCCTTCTGCTAGCTGTGCGTCCTCTGGTGGGTTCAGTAACCTTGTGTGTCTCAGTTTCTTTGTTGGTAAAATGAAAATCATGATACGAGTCCATGATCCCTTCCCTGCACATTTCAAGGCTCGATGTTTTCAGAATTTAGGGTTCTGGAGGACCTTCGGAAGAGGATGCATGGGCCTTTCTGTGTGATATTCCCCGGTAGCATCTGGACCCAAAATACCTCCATAATTTTGCTGCAGAACAAGTGAATATTCACTCAAATAAGATAAAAAGCTGGCCCCGGGCTGGGCGTAGTGGTATACCCCTTTAATGCCATCTCCTCAGGAGGCTGAGGCAGGAGGATGGAGATGTTTGAGGCCAGCCTGGGTAACTGAGTGAGAGCTGGTCTCAGAAAGGGCTGATGGTAGACACTAGTGTGTGAGGCCCAGGTGCAGTCTCCAGTGTGCACACGAAACAGAGAAGCCGGCCTCAGTTCAGGACAGGAGCTGCCCCGGATGGATTTCAGCACTGTGCTTAAGAAAAAACAATTTAGATTTAGCTTTCTGGAATCCGGAGTCCTGGTCAGGAGATGGTGGCATTTGGGAGCCGTGACGGTGAGCTGGAGGTGCGCCCGGGGGTGCCGGGTCCCCGCAGCTGCCCTGTCCCTGGCACTGCTGCCTCAGCCCTGTGATCCTGAGTCTGTGCATCCCGGACTCCAACTTTCTTTTTCTGCACCTCTCACTGAGATTGCGCTCACCTCTTTCTGTCTTCCCCTTCTTCTCTTCTTTTTGTCTTCCCTTTTCCTTCCCCTTTCCTTCTGGTACTCTGTGCCTTTCCACTGCTAGTTTGCCTTGCTCTGGCAGCTGTTGCCACTTCTGATTGGGAGAGTGAGGACAAGTGCCGGACCGGGGAGTTGCATGGCGGCAGGCAGCGGGCACCTGGAGCGGGCGGCACAGCGGACCGTCGTGGCTGCGCGCGTAGCTCCTCAAGAGACGACTCCTTGTGCGGAGAGTCTGAGTGTCCTTTTCAGAGGCGTGCAATGTCCCGGAGGAGACAGGCACTCACGGGATGCTCACCTCGCCAGCAAGTTCAGAGTCAGGATGCTCATTTAGTAGATCGGGCAGGGAGCCGATGAATTGACTCCATGAAAGAAATTCTAATTTTATTTTATGTCTTGATTTTTGCGGTGGGTGGGACCGAGCAGCCAACAAGGAGAGCCTGCCAGAGCTGAGCACAGCGCAGCAGAACAAGCTGAAACACCTCACCATCGTGAGCCTGGCGTCAAGAATGAAGGTCAGATGTCCTGTCCGTTACCATGGCCCGGCGCAGGAGCGGGGTGGGGAGGAGGTGCTGGTGGCAGGGGTCTGAGCACACAGGTGTGGACTCGAGAACGACCTCTGCACTGGCCGCCTGCACTGTGGGAGGCCATGCCGGCCCACACGGCTCTTGCTAACGTTCTGCGCGAGCAGCCAGTGCCTGGGGTTGTGATAGTCTGGCATTTTATACGATCTGTAGACTTCATATGGTGGCGGGGTGGCATGTAAGTGTGTCCCTTTCTCCAGAAGGTGTCTAGGATCTGCAGGAGTGTGCCCCAGGGTAGACAGCCAGGAGCGCCCTTCTGGGGTGCCGTGGGCCGAGTGTGGGTCGCACAGGCCCGCAGTTCGTATATCCATCCCTGGTAGCACTAGACCATGGGGGTCCTACCTCCGGCTTGCTTCGGCTGCGCTGAGGGAAGAACTGTCTTGGCCTGTGTATGAAATTGTAGTATATATAGACTATGTATGCTGTTTCTGTATGTGTAACTGCTTTTAAAAAATATTTTAACTTACAAAGTTAAGAAATAACACAAGTCCAAGTTTCATAATAAAGTGAGAAAACTTGCACATCATTTTAATAACAGCAAGGGCCCCACGTGCGGGCAGGGTGAAGCACTTGGTGGCGGTCGCCACGTTTTACTCTCCGTGTTGCACGAGTGCACGGACTGCAGCGCGGTGACCGTGCGCAGGCTGCGCCTTCCCCTGCCCGCTGCTGTGCGGTCTGGGCCACAGCGCCCGACGGTCAAGCCATGAGCGTTATTGCCAAAGTCCACGACAGTGCTGAAGGTCTGAGGTGACAGCCTGGCACACACCGCAGTCCGGCCCAGACCTCACAGCGAGAACCTGTCCCTGCCTCCCCAGCCCCCACTGAAAAAACTGAAGTCTCGTGCGGCTGCCTTCCCAGCTGTCCGGCCTCGAGTGGGACACGCCTGCCCCCATGTCTGAGCCCAGAGGTGGCTGTCATTTTCATTATGCTCCCCAGGGGCCTCTCCTAACTGCCAGTGGCCTTCTCCACAGTGCATCCCCTACTCCGTGCTGCTCAAGGACCTGGAGATGCGGAATCTCCGGGAGCTGGAAGACCTCATCATCGAGGCCGTCTACACCGACATCATCCAGGGCAAGTTGGACCAGCGGAACCAGCTGTTAGAGGTGGATTTCTGCATTGGCCGTGACATCCGAAAGAAGGACATCAATAACATCGTGAAGACCTTGCATGAATGGTGAGGCCAGGAGGAGGAGGAGCGGGGTAGCTGGCATGACCTTTTTGCCTCTGCTTGCAGACGTGTGATCTCCAGAGGTCATCAGAGGCACTGGGGCTGGCGCTGGGGCCACCCATGTTGGGGTCTTACGACAGGGAGCCCACATGAGCTTCATGTGTGGCTACAGCTGTGTGATGGCAGCAGGGTCATTTCAGGCCTCCTGTTGCCCCGACTGTCAACATGTTCCTGCTTCAAGTGCAGTGGGGCTATTTAACAGTGGGCCATAAAATACCCAGGCTCAGCACAGGGGCCCTGTGTGTCCCAGCCGGTCCTGTACTTTCTAACCGCGGGCACAAAGTGTGGCCACGCTCAGGAAGTTCATGTCTGGAAGGTTCTTTGGATATGAGAACCCGGGTGCAGCTGGGAGCGTCCCGGGCCAGGGTGTGTAACGTACCGCTTGGGATGGTGAAGACCAGGCCTGGGTTATTGCTGCATGGAAGACAGACTCGCACAGTAGTGGTTCATAACTACATCTGCTGTTCACGGGGAAGCGAGACGTTGGGGAGTGCTGGCTTTTAATGAAACTTGATATTTGCGAGGACTCATTATGGACCTGTTTAGTGATTTGGGCCTTATAAAGCCAGTTGGACATAAAGAAGTTATAGTGAGTGCTGATGGGGGCCAGGAGTGTAAGCGGGCAGGCACCGAGCAGGCCAGCGTTGTGCAGAGGGGTGGGGAAGTCGTTTTCTTCTGGACAGACTGGTGTCTGCTGTGTTTCCAAGTGGAGAGTCCAGAGTGCGCCAGGGTCTGTGCCTGCGACCTGACGCTGCTCACCCCTCCCTTAAGTTTCTCAGACCCCAGGGCCTGGGCTGCCCAGCCAGGACCTCCAGTTCTGCCCTGGGTCCGGCTCCGAATGTCTTCCCTCTGCACTGTGTGACGGGGGCAGAAGCTCTCAGCGCATCGCTAAACCGTCCATCAGGCTGAGCTTAGAAAACACCTCTGACACTGTGGTGCGATGCGTGGACTCCGATGGCTGATGCTGCTGAAGTTGGTCGTCCTAGTTCGGTTGTGGCCCGGCCGGCAGAATTTTCACGCCCGTGGCCTGGTTTCTTGTTTTAAGCCCCCGTACGTTTGGCCTGACTGCTGCCCCAGGGTGTTCACTCGGGGAGGGTCCTCAACTCTGATTCAGGTATCAGGCTTGGATTAAAAACAGTTGCTCTATTTTTTTTTTTTTTTTTTTTTTTTGAGGCACTGGGGATCAAACTCACAGCCTCACGCCTGCTAGACAGGCGCTTAAGCCACTGAGCCAAACTCCCAGCCCTAGTTTTTTGCAGCAGGGTTGCACTATGTAGCTCAGATGGGCCTTACACTCACGTTGTAGCCCAGGCTGGCCTCGAACTCACAACGCTCCTCCTACCTCAGCCTCCTGAGTGCTGGGATTAAAGGCGTGCGCCACCACGCCCAGCAACAGTTGCTCTATTGTGAGGCATCACAAATGTGCCAAGAGGGACACAGTGTTGTATCTTAAACGGAAGGCAAGTAGATGGTTTTTTTCTCCCCTCCCTTTATCTCTCTTTCCTTTCTCTTGCCTCCTCTTTATTTATTTATTTATTTATTTATTTATTTATTTTTGAGACTGGGTCTCCCCATGTAGTGAAGGCTGACCTTGAACTCAGTTATGCAGCTCAGTCTGGCCCCAAACTCATGGCAATCCTCCTGCCTCAGCCTCCTGAGAGCTGGGATTATAGGTGTGCACCACCACACCCTGTGTGCATGCTCGCTTGCTCTCTCTCTCTCTCCCTCATCCTCATCCTCACCCTCACCCTCAGCCTCTCTCTCTTCTTTTTCTTTCTCTTTCTCCTCCTTGTCTTTCTCTTTTTCTCTTGTGTTTGGGGCAGAGCAGGCACTCTACCATTGAGCTACATTCCCAGCCATTTATTTACTTATTTTTGGTTTTTCAAGACAGGGTCTCACTATGTAGCCCAGGCTGGCCTCAAACTCTGAGAGGTTCTTCTGGTTCAGCTTTCCAAGTGCTGGGATTATAGGCATGTGCCACCACATCTGGCTCCCTTTTTTATTTTAAGACAGAGTGTTGCTGAGTGGTCCAGGCAGGTTCAAACTTGGGATCCTTCTGCCTCAGCCTCCTTCAGTGCTGGAATTACCACGCATGCACCACTGCTCCCAACTGAATTATTTTATTTTTAATTCTTAGAATAAAAAGTGGGAAAAATAAATAAAAAGCATCCCAGATAAGATGTTTTTGGGAAGTATGTTTGTCTAGTGAGGAAAGCAGCTGTGAGCGCCGCCCGTAGCTCTCCAGCGCCTTCCAGCCTGCATCCTCCTCTGCAGAGCCATTTCCCACGGGCTGCAGAGGTTGGGAATGAGCGCTGTATTCCAAGCAGCCACCCACAGACGGCTGTATGTGTCCCCGTGTGTCCGGTGCTGTGTCTGGACAGGCCTGCCCTCTGGAGGGCGGCGCGGGTGCTCCTGGAGGGCGCTGGGGCGCGAGCTCGGGTCCCCGCAGCTCAGCGCTGTGTTCTCTGTTGCAGGTGCGACGGCTGCGAGGCGGTGCTGCTGGGCATCGAGCAGCAGGTTCTGAGAGCCAACCAGTACAAGGAGAGCCACCACCGCACGCAGCAGCAGGTGGAGGCGGAGGTGAGGCCGCGGCCCGCTGTGCCTGTGCGGCAGCCTTTGTGTGTCTGTCGCCCGAGCCTTGGCGTGGCAGAGGCGCGGGCGTGCGAGGAGGCAGCAGGTTCGGGGTTCAGATCACGGAGCCGTGGCCCGTGGCCCTCCGCCTCCCTTCTGACCCCTGCTGAGGAGGGGCTGTGCTTCCTCAGTGCCGCGTACTTGGCGTCTGTAGGGGGAGAGAGGATTTTGGGGATGGGCCTTAAAACGCTTAGACATAGGGCCCAGCGGCAGAGCGCCTGTCTGCCCGGCAGGAGGCTGGGCTCCGAGCCAGCGTCGTACGCGCACGCTCGCACGCACGCGCACGGGAAGGACGCTGTTTCCCAGGTCGCCGCAGGCGGCGTGGGTGGCAGGGCGCGTGGGCCTCAGGGCCCCGCAAAGCCGCACTGCTGGGCGCTGTGCTGGGTGCAGTGTGATTTTCCCTGACCCGTGCGTGCGCTTGTGGTACAGGCGTTGTAAACACGTGATGTGTCGCTCACTAAAGAAGGAAGAGCAGGAGAGAGGGCTGAGAGGGCGGTGAGGGCTGCGAGCCTGGTCCTTCTCACGGCCCGAAGCCCTTTGCTCGCGTGCCGGGCTCGAGGCTTGATGGTGCTGGGTGCGTGAGAGGCAGGCGTCCCCCAGCGGGCAGAGCGGCCGGGAGCTCCGGGAAGGGCTGCCAGGGAGCGGTGTGCCAGGAGCCCAGGCAGGGACTGCTGAGCAGTGGGGTGGAGGTGGGGAGCTCTCCGCCCAGTTTGTTCCCTGCCAAACTGACGGGAGCCCAGGATTGGAGGCTCCGCCCCGACCGGCCTGGGGAGCCCTGGGAAGCGCTGCATTTGCTAGACGTGGGCGCGGAGCGGCCTGGTCGCTGCCCGCGTGCTGGTCGTAGCGGGGCTGTCAGTGTCATCGTGGTCCCCAACAACATGATGAGTGGTACTAGTCTGAGAATTTTGAACTGTTTACGTTTGTTCGGTTGATGAATGGCAGGTGTCCTTGGCGTTACCTTGGCGCCCGGCTGCTGCTTTGCCGCACGCCCTGTGCTTAAGCCGCAGCGCCGTCCAAATCTCAACTTCCCTGCCCACAGAGCCCGATCCTGCCACCAGGTGGCGCCAGGCACTTACATGTGAGAGACCCATTGGCAGACCAGGTCAAGGCCACCTTCCCCACCAGTTAGATCACCCCTAGACTTGGTAGTCGGTCTTCTGGAAACCTTGGCACAGAGCTGTACAGCGGGAGAGAAGGGCGCTCGGAGCCGTCACCCCCATTCAGTCGGTGCCCAAGCCTGTGCCAGGCCGAGGGCTGGCGTCCCCAGCTGGAGGTGCCCCACTGAGAAGGCAAACGAGGCTGCAGACAGGGTCAGCCTGTCGCGTCCCATTGTGTGTCTGCTCCTGTTAGCCGGGCCTGGCTCGTGTAGCCATTTTCTCCTCGGACCTGGGGATCTTTTCTTTCCCTTCCTCCATCCGTGCCTCTCTCGCTCTTTCCTGTACTGGGGTCACCTCTGGGACCTTAGCACTGAGCTACATCCTCTGTCCCTTTTTTTAACTTTAAAAAAAGTTTCATTAGTACGTTTGCAGCGTGTGCAGTTTATAGCCATCTTGGGGAGTGGGTACCTGTACCTACTACAGCTTGTTTCTTTTATTAATCCCTCTCTTTTAAATTTTGATGCAGGGTCTCACTGAATTGCTAAGTTGCCTAGGATGGGCTTAAACTTGTGATCCTCCTGCTTCAGCCTCCCAGAGAAGGTTGGGGTTACAAGCATGTGCTACCACACACAGCTTTATCTATAAATTACATTACCATTCTCACAGGGGGAATCAGTGATTTCCTGCCCGATCTGTAACAGCTTGTTGTGGTGAGCTGTACCCTCCAGAGCCTTCCCTGCACATGATGCAGACCCTGTCCCAGCCTGCCTGGGAACGTTGTCTCCTTTAATCCTCCCTAGCTGGGAGCTGGAATGCTCACAGTGTGAGTTGTTTCATTATTTCTGAGCGAGTCCTCTGGAGGTAAAACGATTAGTTGCAGCGTCACAAAGGTCCTTGTCTTGGTTACTTTTTTCTTGTTGCTGAGACAAAACACCTGATGCCCAAAATTAGGAAAGAAAAGGTTTATTTCTTACAGTTCTTGGAGGTTTCAGTCCATATTCAGCTGGCTGCAAGGCAGGGCGGCATGGTGGGGCAGCCATTCATGGCGGCCGCCAAACAGCAAGGCAAGAACTGGCCAGAGAGACAGTGAGACATGCTTTCTTCCCTGTATGCCTGCTCCATCCCTGGGCAGGTGCCGCACTCATACCACCAATCCCAGCACCAGACAACAAACCAGTCACGAATGCCACACTCAGCCTGGTCCGTGATTACATGAGGCCTAAGTGGGGGCCATCCGACCATGCTATAACACACCTCTTCATTTACATTTGACTTTGGAGGGCATTTTTCTTTATATTTGATCGTGCCTATGCCTGCTGTTCCATAGACTGGTAATACCGAGTGGCTGTTATACATTCACTGAACAGCTGCGTTCTGCTCCCCTTGGTACTGAAGGAAACTTAAGCTCTATTTGCCATTGTGTAGTGTCCTCTAGGAGTCAAGTTGGTGACAAATCTGGGGCTTGGCGGCTGTTTCAGTACCTCCTGCCTCTCCTGGGGGTTCTCTCCTTCTCGGACCCCTTTTCTTTGCAGCACTCTTGCAGCTCTCTTTCCTGAAGTCGGCCTTTGCTGTCCTGGGCAGCCCTTCTCTCCTTTTGCCTCACTTTTTAAGCTCTTTGATAGAGCCAGGTT
This sequence comes from Dasyprocta punctata, assembly GCA_004363535.1. NCBI lineage: Eukaryota > Metazoa > Chordata > Mammalia > Rodentia > Dasyproctidae > Dasyprocta > Dasyprocta punctata. The sequence continues at coordinate 18,104 of RJWM01017005.1, read as the reverse complement.
GCCATTTATTTACTTATTTATTATTATTATTTATTTATTTATTTATTTTTTTGAGACAGGGTATCACTCTGTAGCCCAGGCTGGCCTCGTGCTCACAGCAACCTCCCTGCCTTAGCCTCCCAGGTGCTGGAATTACAGGCATGCACCACCATGGCCAGCTAGCCAGGCTGTGTTTGTGTTTTTTTTTTTTTTTTTTTTTTTTGCGGCACCGGGTATTGAACTCACAACCTCGCGACTGCCAGGGCAGGCGCTTAAGGCACTGAGCCAAACTCCCGGCCCTGGTTTTTTGAGGCAGGGTCGCACTATGTAGCTCAGGCCGGCCTTGCGCTCGCGTTGTAGCCCAAGCCGGCCTCGAACTCACAACGCTCCGCCTACCTCAGCCTCCCGAGTGCTGGGATTAAAGGCGTGCGCCACCACGCCCGGCTCAGGCTGTGTTTTTGCCAGCAGGTGCAACCACACTGAGGAATTCCTGCAAGCTGTGTTTTGAAGAGCTGGACAAACTCCAGGGCAGGTGGGCAGGGACGGATCGGGAGCCAGGCTGCCTAAGAAGGAGGTCAGAAGGAGAGGACAGGTCTGAGGGTGCCTGTCGCCAGCTGAAGGCGGCTCCGTGGAGGGGGGGTGGTGTTTCTGAGTCTGTGAGGCCGAAGCAGGCTTAACTGGCAGGCCTCATGGGAGCCAGCTGCGAGTCCCGGAAGGCGGGGCCCAGCTGCGGCAGAAGGGACTTGGCTGTCACTGTTGTCTTCGGCCGAGAGTGTCGTTGGCTCAGGCCACCCCGTGAGTCTGCGTGTTTAGAACGCCCACAGTACAGCTGTCTTGATCAAAGCCTGTCCATCACAGAGCCCGGTTTGCGGCCCGCGCTCCCCTGGTTCAGGCCTGGGCTTGGCGGAGGAGGAAAGCTCGCTTCTTGTGTGTGAGAGATGCCGCCCAGGGGGCTGTTCTCCGCCCGAAGTGCACATTGTGCTTCCCAGTGCTCAGCGCTCTCAGGGCCTCGTTGCGGAATCTGACACTGACGCCTGGCATGTTACCCCAGGGGCAGGCGGGGCAGCCGGAGCCAGGGTGCTGCCAGGCCTGAGCGGGCTGAGGGGCTGTGGGTCAGTGTGGGCAAGAGTGGGTGGCCACTTGTGTGAAAGAGGTGCTCGACCCCCAGGCAGTGTCAGGGGACCCCGCTGAGAGGCCGTGCGCAGGCCGGAATCGGGGTCAGCAAAGGCTGAAAAGCAGAGATGAAATGACTGCTTTCGGCAGCCACCAAGGTGCTCGCCTGTAATGCCAGTTGCTTGGGAGGCTGAGGCAGGAGGAGCACAGTGTAAGGCTCAGCCTGGACAACTTAGACCCTGTCTCAAAATAAAAAAACCATAAAGGGATGGGCTGCAGCTCCAAATGAGACCACTTGCTTTATGTGTGCAGAGCGCTGGTTCAGCCCCCGGCCCCGCAGTGGCCGTTTCTAAGCATGGTGAGGGCAGGCGTGGCTGCCGGGCGCAGCGTGTGCTGAGCTGCAGGGAAGAAGCGTCCGGACCTCGAGCACTGTCCCCAGCTACGGAAAGAAGCAGCACCCCTTCCTGCTGTCGTGTGCCAGGGTCATGGGCACCCGAGGGGCAGCTCCTGCAGAGGCAGAGCTGGAGAACGCGCACGCCCGCAGTGAGGGCCAGGCGGCCTTGTCCTGTCCCCATCTCGCTCAGGGGCTTTTGCTGGGACCCCAAGTCAGGCTGTTCGGGGCAGGAGGCGGGGAGGCTGTTGGTCTCAGTGGGGACAGAGGCCACAGGCAGGGTGGAGGCTGAGTCAATCCTGTTACAGAAGCAGGGGTGAGTACTGACACCCTGGGGGCTGCAGGGGGACCCTGTGTAAGGTGGCAACCCCCTCAGTACTGTTCAGTTGCAGGTACCTCTCACAACTGTGCATCACCGCTTACTAAGATTTTTATTTATTTATTTATTTATTTTGTGGCACCCGCCAGACAGGCACTTAAGCCACTGAGCCAAACTCCCGGCCCTAGTTTTTTTAAGGCAGGGTTGCACTATGTAGCTCAGATGGGCCTTGCACTCGAGTTGTAGCCCAAGTGGGCCTTGAACTCACAGCACTCCTCCTACCTCAGCCTCCTGAGTGCTGGGATTAAAGGTGTGCACCACTACGCCTGGCTTTACTAAGATTTTAAATTAGTCTTCCTCTTACTATCAGAAAGCGTTCCAAATTGGCGTAGCCCTGGGAGGTTGTTTTAGAAAACAGTGATACTGAAGAAATCACATATTTTGGACAGCACTGGGTTTAACCTCAGGATCTTTGTACAGAGCTACTTCCCATCCCTATTTTATTTTGATGTGGTGTCTCACTAAGTTGTCCATGCTGGGCTCAAACTTAGGCTCCTCCTGTCTCAGCCTCCCAGAGTACTGGGATTGTAGATGTGCACTACAGCACCCTTCTAGAAATCACATTCCTTAGTCTCTGCTCTGAGGCTGTCACAACAGGCCTTGCAGTCAAGTGAGCAAGAACCAAGCGTCTCCCGCGAGGGGAGGTGGGGCGCCGTCCTCTCCCTCCGTGTCCTTCACTCCTCAGCCGCCCCGCCGAGACCCTGAAGCGGCGGGGTGCCCTGGGCGGGATGCCGGCTCCTGAGATGGCCGTGCGGTCTGGAGCCGAGTACTTTCTACCCACAGACGTGTGGGACGCCGGTGGCCTTCTCTCCTTTCTTCTTTCCAGTGATTCTTTTTAAAATACTGATCTTTGCCGGGGATGTAGCTCAGTGGCGAAAGCCCTTGCCTGGCAGGTGTGAGGTTGTGAGTTTGATCCCTGGTACCAAAAAAATTTTTTAAAAATAAAATAAATAAAATAAAATAATAAAATAAAAATAAAATACTGACCTTTATTTGACTGCTCGTCCCTCCCACCTCCTCCTGTTTCCTCCTCTCCGCCAGCTGGAGAGCAGTGGTGCAACAGAGCCCTGAGAGCTGGGCCTGGGGAGCTGGGTGTAAACGGGCGCTGGAGTCTGTGGTCGGCAGAAGCAGACATTGCTGCAGCTACGTGTCAGAAGCTGGTATGGGTTGAACTTGCCTAAGCAGAAAATCAGAACTGCTCCACCATGTCAAGGTTTTTTAGCATTGGTGAAATGAATGTAGATATTCCCATACCCAACCCGGCGTGGTGGTGCACACTTTTAATCCTAGCACTCGGGAGGCTGAGGTAGGAGGAGTGTTGTGAGTTCAAGGCCGACTTGGGCTACAATGCGAGCAAAAGGCTGGCCTGAGCTACGTAGTGCAACCCTGCCTCAAAACACTAGGGCCAGGAGTTTGGCTCAGTGGCTTAAGTGCCTGTCTGGCAGGCACAAGGTTGTGAGTTTGATCCCTGGTGCAAAAAAAACAAAACAAAACAAAAATTCCCATACCCAACGATGTCTTGGTTATTTTTTTCTCATTGAGACAAAATATCTGACGCCCAAAATGAAGGAAGGAAAGGTTTATTTCTTACAGTTTTTGGAGATTTCAGTCCATACTCAGCTGGCTCCAAGGCAGGGTGGTGTGACTGAGGGCAGCGGTTCATGGTGGCCACAAACAGCAAAGTGTGAATCAGCAAGAGAGAGAGACACGCCTTCTTTCTGCCCTTACACTGTGCTGGCTCCACTGTGGGCGGGTGCAGCACTCACATCACCAATCCCAGCGCCAGACAACAAACCAGCCATGAACAGTCGACTCAGCTGCAGCCATGATTACATGAGGCTTGCGGGGGGTGGGGGGGAGCATAGGGGCACAAACCATAACACCCGAAAAACTCTGAAATCGGAAACTTGCATTCCAGGCATGTTGCCCAAGGGCTATCACCTTGTGCAGCTCACTGGCCCGGGGTCCTGCACAGCCCCTGTGAAGCGCTCCTAGAAGGACCACGCCTTGCCAGGTGTCCACGTAGCGTGTGGGGCTGCAGCAGGCTGTCCACGCGAGCACCGCGGGCCCACGAGCTGGCCGAGGGCGGCAGCACACTCGTGGTATGCCAGGCCCCGCACGTCACAGGGAGAGTGGGGCCCGAGGTTCTTCCCAGCCTCTGCTTCACATGTAGCTGAGAAAGGAGAAGCGGCAGATGGGGCCTGGTGGTGCCAGCGCATGGCAGTTCTTTTCCTGCATTTCCTTCTTTTGTCACTTTGGTGGAAGTTCATCTGTAGTAGTTTATTCTAGAAGAGTTTGTGGAGCAGTATTCCCAAGTTCTTGGGGAGTATTTGAAGTACAGATGAGCAGCGGTTAGCCGAATAGCTCACGTCACCCGTCCTATTTCTAAGAACATTTTAATACTTCCTTTTACCTTCTGTGTGGTACCTTTTTGCCAGGTAGCCCGTGTCTTTCATTTTAACCAAGAAAGGGTTGTTTCTGCATTTTTGCTGGACCCATTTCCTGTGTGTTTCTCTCAGCTGGATTTCTTTCTTTTTTTTTTTTTTTTTGTGGCACTGGGAATCAAACTCACAACCTCGTGCCTGTCAGGCAGGCACGTAAGCCGCTGAGCCAAACTCCTGGCGCTGGTTTTTTGAGGCAGGGTCGCACTGTGTAGCTCAGGCTGGCCTGCGCTCACGTTGTAGCCCAAGCCGGCCTCAAACTCACAACGCTTCTCCTACCTCAACCTCCCGAGCGCTGCGATTAAAGGTGTGCGCCACCATGCCCGACTTCTCAGCTGGATTTCTGAAGATCGTTTCCGATTTTCGCAGAGGGTTTCGGCCACTCCTCTGTGAGTCGCTCATGACAGTGAGACCAAGGGTTGGCAAGCTTCAGGTGGCTGCCAACTGAGCACCCCACTCGTTTCTCCCTGCAGGTCACCAACATCAAGAAGACACTGAAGGCCACTGCATCCTCCTCGGCTCAGGAGATGGAGCAGCAGCTGGCCGAGCGGGAGTGCCCGCCACATGTGGAGCAGAGGCAGCCTGCCAAGAAAATGTCCAAAGTGAAGGGTCTGGTCTCCAGCCGCCACTAGGACCGGTGGGGGCAGCTGGCGCTCACCGGGCTTGGGTCCAGCAGGGAGGGGACACCACGGGCCTGTTCCTCCCCCTCTCTTGCTGCAATGAGTTCCAGACCTGCCTGCCCGCACCAGCGCGTCCCCACCCACTGGCACCGCCCCTGCCCTGGCCCTGCCCTCCTTCCCAGCTGGTCCCTTCAGACTCTGGCCCCACGGATGCCATCCCCCCAGGGCTGGGCACCGTGGCTCCTCCATGAGGCCCTTACCCAGCCTGCGGGGGTGAGCGCCTCGGCCCCTCCTGCAGAGGAGGGCTTCTCCGCCTGCCCACCCCCACCCCCATCCCCGCGGACACAGTTCCCGCCTTGGTGCGGTGATCTTCAGCCAGGGACCTGCCGCCCCGCTCCCTCTCCTGCCCGCCCCTGCCGGCAGCTCCAGATCAGCACAGCGGGCTGTGGTGCAGGGCTGTGTGCTAAACCTGCGGGTTTCAGCCTCCCGAGCCCAGCTCCGTGCCCTTGCTCGCACTCTCCAGGCTGATGGACCTGGCATCTGATTGGACGGAGGGGCCGTGGGTCTGCACCTGGCAGAAGCTGCCTGCTTGGCGTCCTGCCGGCCCTCACCCTGCTCCTGCGGCCGCTCAGCCTGCAATCCTCGCCGTGGGCGCAGCTGCCCCGGTGTCTGTCTGCCCCCCGGCCACCACCCTGTGGTGGGGACGGTGGCACTGAGGCCCCCAGCCTGAGAAAGACTTGCTGCTCTGTCTGCTCCCTCCCACCCCTCCCCGGCTGGTGACCCAGAGCCCTCTGACGACAGCGTACTCCTGGCAGAGAAAGGACTTGACTAGACTTTCTAAACTTGAACAGTTTCAGGTTATATTTTAATTTTTTTGTACAGGTTGATTCTAATACATTTCAACATGGTTTTTCCCCCTTGTGTCAATATTTGTTATAGACTGATCGCCGGGGACTTTTCACCTGGTTGGAGGCTGGCATGTGTGTATGTGTGTGTGTTTTGTTTTGTTTTTATAAGGGGAGGTGGAGGTCCCGGACTGATATTAAAGTTCATTGAGGAGAAAGCACATTTTAGAACAAAAAATAAAAGCGTAGATTTGCCGCATGTGACTGTGGAGTGTGGGATTGCCCAGCTGGCGGGTGGGCAGGAGCGGGCGTCGAGGCGCTGGAGAAACGGGACACCACTCAGTGCCGTTCTGGGAAACGGGCTTTTCCTTTTTCCAGACTGTTCAGCAGCCGCTGCTGCTGAGGGAACGGGAAAGTATTCTGCTTCTCCTCCACGCCGGCCGCGTGCCTGTGCTGACGCTCTGCCCGGGAGAGTTCAGTTTAATTCTCAAAATAGGTTTCATGAGTCTCCTGGGTTGATGCTCTCTGGACGTGGGGCTCTGTTATAAATAGACGCAGCACCCCCGTGTGCCATCCTCACCGGAAATGCACTTCGAAGGTCTCTGGAAGCCCCGGGGAGGAAGCCGGTGACCATGTCGACTGCACCCCCAGCTCCTTTCGTGCAAGACTCAGTGAGGCAGTTTTGGGGAGGCTGTGGGAAATGCACATTTCTCATACACCCCAGGAGCTGCCGAACACCTCCCAGCCTCGTGGGTGTGGAACTGTTCTTTATAGACTCGAGGCAGACACATGCACTCCGAGAGCCACCGCCTCCGTCTCCTGCACTGGGGAGGCAACAAGGGGACGTGGCCCCCAGGGCTCTGGGCACGGCCCTTTGCTGTTTGGTGCCCTTTGTTCTCCATAGCACCGCCGTTTCCGCGAGCACGGTGGTGACGGCAGTGACGCACTGGTAAAGTACTTGACAGCGTCTCTGTCCGGTAAGTCATTGGCACGCTCTCCGGAGTGCGGTCAGGTAGGTGTGACAGCAGCCTTCCTCTCCTTGCGGCGAGGAAACGGCCTCAGAGACTGAGAGTCCTCATGGCAGGGGACCAAGTGAGGACCCCCAGGCCCACCCCACCATCCACATGGTGCGGCTCTAGTTTAGCACCTGCTCTCTGACAGACCCTGGGTGCTGCCTCGCCCCGCTTCTCCCTCTGGGGCTCCTCTTTCTTTGAAGGGACGCCCCCAACACACATCTCAGCCTCGGCTCCCCAGACTTACCCAACTGCCTGATAAGCAGAGGGTTTGGGGGGCTCCTTCAGGAGTTTCGGGGGCAGTGGCCCAGGTGGAGCAGAGCCCTGGCCAACTAGCTCTGCAGGTTCCCGCCCAATGCGCTGACGGGTGTGCTCAGGCCTGGGACTCGGTCCAACGATGCCGGTCCAGCAGCAGTGACCTCAATGGTGACCGTCTTGGGTGCAGTGGGGACCCCATGCCGTGCCCAAGGGCGACCCAGCCACTTTCTTTCTCAGCGCACGTTGGCACATGGACGTGTCACGCCTGAGTCCCTTTTACTACCCGAGGCTGTTTTCATGACGCCCCTTCTGCTCTGTGCTTCCAGCCAGGGTCATAGTGGGGTGGCAGGCAGTCAGGCCTGGGGCGGCTTCTCTTCTCTGGACGTAACGGGCGCTGACCCGAGAGGGAGAACCACTCGAGGTGCTGCCCTCCAGCGCTGGGTCGCCCAAAACCAAGCCATGCCTTCCAGGTTTTATACTTAAGGTCATCACTCAAACAGCCTGAGACTTCAGCAGGTTTTAATGCAGCAGGTGGCCAAGTTTTCCCAAAGGCCCCGTCGCAGTGCTCCCAGAGCTCAGCCTGGGTCTTCTCAGGGACTGCGCGGCCCTGAGCTCAGTCACCGTGGGAGGCCTCGCACTTGTGCCCGAGGTGGTAGACTGAAGTCCGAGTTTTACTGTAAATCGCTTTTTGCATCTCCTTTATATCAGCCATGGGGAACTTTCAAATGGGTCTTTTAAAGTTCACGTTCGACAGGCCAGTCATCTGTGACTTGCCCTTGTGATGGAGACGGGCAGAGGGAGGAGCGGGTCTTCCTCAGGGATGAAGCTGGCCGGGAAGGGAGCAGGGCAAAGCGGGCAGAGGTGGCCTGATGCCCGGGTCTTTCCCGCCCGCCCTGCAGCTCGCAACTGGCCCGAGGCCACTCTCACTGTTGGGGTGGCTGCGCTTTCCTTCCTCACGGGGAAAGCAGAGCCTGCGCGGGCTGAGCGCCGGTTTCCTGTCTTCCACCCGGACCTCCTTCAGCGTTGCCTCCTGTCAGGCCCTGTGCAGTCACTGGGCTGAGGCGGTGCGCGGGGGAGTCGGGGTCCAGTTCATCCAGGTTCCGTGGCTCCTTCTTGTCCTGTGTCTGCCGCCACCCTGACCTTTCTCCATCTCCTCTGCCACTGCATGTGCTAGAAAATTAATTCATTTACTCATTGTTTTTATTTGTGTGTGTGTGTGAGTGTGGTACCGGGGATCGAACTTACAACCTTGAGCCTGCCAGAGAGGCGCTTAAGCCACTGAGCTACAAAAAAAAAAAAAAAAAAGACACTGAGCTAAATCCCTGGCAACACATTGTATTTTTTGGATGCACATTATGTGCTAGGGATGTGGCCAATGAAGGTTAAAAATACACAATTAAAAAAAGTAGATGGAGCCGGGCGTGGTGGCGCACGCCTTTAATCCCAGCATTCAGGAGGCTGAGGTAGGAGGAGTGTTGTGAGTTCGAGGCCAGTGTGGGCTACAACGCCAGTGCAAGGCCGGCCTGAGCTACACGGTGTGACCCTGCCTCAAAAAACCAGAGTTGGGAGTTTGGCTCAGCGGCTTACGCAGGCAGGCACGAAGTTGTGAGTTCAATCCCCAGTGCCGCAAACAAAAAAAAAAAAAAAAAAAAAAAAAAAAAAGAAAAGAAAGGAAAAGTAGATGGGAAGAAATGATAAAGATAAATGCAGAAGTTGGTAAAATCAAAATTATAAATCCAAGATTTTTTTGATACAATGAAAAAAATTCCTGCCAAATCCAAGAAAAGACAAAGGATGATTTTTGTTTTGTTTTACTGTTGGTCAATTTGAAACTCATAATGGACATTTTTTGCAAATATAACAATTTATTCATGATATAAGACTAATCAAGAAATGAAGTATAGCCAGACATGGTGGCACAGGCTTGTAATCCCAGCACTCTGGAGGCTGAGGCAGGAGGATCACTTTGAGTTTAAGGCCGGCCTGAACTGCAGAGTAAGACTTTGTCTCAAAAAAAAAAAAAAAAAAAAAAAAAAAAAAAAAAAAAAAAAAAAAAAAAAAAAAAAAAAAAAAAAAAAAAAAAAAAAAAAAAAAAAAAAAAAAAAAAAAAAAAAAAAAAAAAAAAAGAAGAAAGAAAAAGAAAAAGGAAAGAAATGAAACAAAATATAAAACCAGGGGAGATGTTCCTCTACCAAGGCTCTGGATTCATATTGACTGGGTAATTTTTGTGACTAAATGATTCAGTGATTCATCATAAGGTGACCGGGTTGGCTTTTTGTTTTGTTTTTTTGTTTTTTCCCTAAGGAAATGGAAGAGAGGTATTAGGCCCACGGGCTCTGCCGGGCTGGGGGTGGGGAGGGAGCCCTTCCCCGCTCTCGGGTGCTCTGGCGCAGCGGGGTCTGTGTATAGTCCGGCTCCGGCTCCCTCAGCGCCCTTCCCTGCAGCCCGGAGGATTCGCCCTTTTCTGAATTAGCCAGACGGACTGAGGTAGACATGGAGAGCCACAGAGCCCATCCGGTTTGAGCCTGGATCAGAAACCACTTGAAAAATGCCCCGGAACTACATTTGAGCAAGACACCGAGAAAACCTGCAAGGGTCAGTTCCCTGACACTGCATAGATGGTGGTGTTCGGTCACGCTCGCGCTTGCCTTACCTTAGCTGAGAAATCCCACAGCCAAACGGAAGACACCTCTGGCGGGTTGGCGGGTGAGAGCAGCTGCCTGCTACCTCCTTGGTCCTGGCAAACCGAAGCTGTCAGAAGAGCATATTAAAACTTCATCGGAGGATGAAGCAGGGCCATCCCCCAAGGTCCAGGAACCCACAGAAATCTTCACTGTTAAAAAGGACCCGGGCCCGGCCTTCCTTATTCTAAGTTTCCCTCTGCAGACCTAAAAGTGGGTTCTGCTAGCCCCTAAGAGAAACCTCTAATGCTCTCCAAGGAGACGAGATGGGAACAAATTCAATTGTGGATCGGCCTTGCCCTGCCTCCTCACCTATGGGCAGAGAAGGCAGGAGACAGCTGAGGCTTGGCCCCTCTCATACCAACCAGGAGCTTACAGCCACCATCTGGACAGTGCAGTATGGGAAGAGGCTTCTGTCCCTCTTCCCCACGGCTACATAGACAAGTCGGAAGCAGGCTACGCACTGCCAACAGACAAGAGTGAGTGCAGAGCGTCCCCGGGTGTGCCGCGTCCTGAGAGATACGCAGCGGGCGAGGGCTGTGTGCTCCTCAGTCACAGGCCAGTCGCGTCCTGACTTGCGAGTGAGAAGGGAGAGATGTGAGTGAATTCAAGCGAAGTGGAAACTGCCCTGAGCAGTGAAAGTTCTCCAACAAGAACAGTTCCCCAAGACCTTAAATCATCAGACTTTTAAAAAAAGTCAGCCCAAAGCTGGGTGTAGTGATGCACGCTTGTAATGCTAGCACTCGAGAGGCTGAGACGTTGTGAGTTCGAGACCAGCCTGGGCTATGAAGTGAACTCAAGGCCAGCCTGAACTGCGTAGTGACACCCTGTCTCAAAAAGACAAAGCAAAACAAAACAAAAGATCAGGCTAAGTGAGCGGAAGTTAGAAATGGAGAGCAGGGAACTGGCCAGAGTCGGGGTCTTCCACTGGCACGTCCCCTGCACCCCATCACTCAGCATCCAAGACCATGTTTACTCCTGACGGGGTGCCTCCTGCGGGGACGCAGCACTGTCTGAGCGGGGACACGAGCTCTGGGTCCCTATGCAGGTCTCGGGGGAGAGCAGACGTGACAGGATGGGGATGGCCCGGTGCAGAAGGAAGAACCATCCCCCCCAAAAACAGGACAGGAGAGGAGACACTTGGAGGACGCCCTCCCCCAGCCCATCACTCAGGAGGCAGCCTCCTCCTGAAACTTTCTGGGAAGAAGATGAAGCGCTTTTCCCAGTGGCTTTGTCTCCGTACAGAATGCCGAGGGGAGGAATGTCGCCTGGGAAAGGGCAGGCTCTGCCTCTCTTGGGACTAACACAGGACTTAGGCAGAGCAGTGTCACACGGTCCCAGCAGCCCCTTCCTCCCTCTCAGCAGTCTGGGAAAATTGGGCACAAGGCAGGAATGCAGGTCCAGGTGGAGCAGTCCTGTGATTTCCCTCCAAGTGCAAGGGTCATTGCTCTGGAGGGATGAGGAATGTGTCCTGCTGCCAGGAAGCTGCCTTTTTAATTCAGACAGCGTCTCGCCATGCGGTTCAGGCTGGACTTGAACTCACTGTGTATCCTAGGCTGGCCTCAACCTCATGGTGCTCCTCCTGCCTCAGCCTCCCCAGGGCTGGGATTACAGGTGTGCACCACCATGCCTGGCCCAAATAGCTGCCTTCGCTAGCCCGAGTTATTCTACAGGTCTAAGATGGATCAGAACCAGGCACAGACAGCCCCAGGAAGCTGCGGTTTCTCAGGATAACATACTATATATACAGTGGTGTCCTCCTTCTGCACTTCACAGACAGCCTGGGCCCCATCCAAGACCCACCTGCAGGTGCCTCTGGCTGCCCCCACCTCTGCTGAGACAGTGTGAGGAGACTGTCCTAATTATTAATTAATTAATTTTGATTTTTTTGAGACAAGGTCTTGCTATGTAGTTCATGCTGCCTTGAACTCATTATATAGTCGAGTCTAGTCCTAAACTTGAGGCACTCCTCCTGCCTCAGCCTCCCAAGTACTGGGATTACAGGTATGTATCACGACACCCAACCATTTCCCTATTTTTTATTATTTCTTTCTTTTGCGGAACTGGGGATTGAACTCACAACTTCGTGCCTGCCAAACAGGTGCTGAAGCCACTGAGCCAAACTCCCGGCCCTAGTTTTTTGAGGCAGGGTCGCACTATGTAGCTCAGGCTGGCCTTGCGCTCGCGTTGTAGCCCAAGCAGGCCTCGAACTCACAACGGTCCTCCTACCTCAGCCTCCCGAGTGCTGGAATTAAAGGCATACACCACCATGCCTGGCTATTTCCCTATTTTTTAAACAGAAAATGCTTTTCCAGAATTTCCAAGAGGAATAGCTTCTTCCTCCAAAATAATTCGTTCTGTGTTGAAAACGATTGCCCCCAATAAATGTTCCAATAAAAACAAATGGAAAACTAAAAAAAAAAGTTTTTAGTTGAGCTCTATTAGCAAAATACAACAGATAAATTCTTTCTCTTAACCTTATGAACACAGATGAAAATAATTCTGTAAAGCTGGACACAGAAGAGACATGAATTAGGAATATAACCCTAAACTAAGAAGAATGCTTCCTTGCCCTGATAAATGCCAATGTATTTAAGTCCAATGACCACACGGTGTTTTCAGGAAAAACCTCACGGCCCTTGCACTCAGGTGGCCCACAGGGCGCGCTCCTGACACTGAGCGTTCCAGGCCTGGCCAATGACCGCGGCTGGTGCCTTCCACCCCCCAGGGAGGAGGTCTGCCCTGTGCATGCCTGTGCCCGCCCGGGCCGCCCCTGCACTGTCCCCTGGCGCTTGAGATGAGCCCCTTGTGTGCCCTGCTACTGTCTGGTGAGCCACGCCTTGTTCTGTGCACACCTATTACCCCACACAGCTGCCCCGGTAAGCTCTGTCTCGCAGAGTGCGGTCTTGGGTGGTCTGCCAGGCGGTGAGGCCCCCAGGAACCATGGCAGCCAGTTTGTACCAGGATGGCTTCTGTGGCAACAGGGGTGCTGGGATTTAGACTCCTGGCCAGCAAATGTTAGGGCTTCCCCTAGTCTTTCCCAGAAGCACCCCATCATTGCTGAAAGCAGTTTGCTAAGGTCTTTGAACCCGAAGGGTGGGCCCAGGCCAGTGTAGGCCTGGCTGGACAGACCAGCTGGCTCGTGGGCACTTCCTGTGAAGAAGGCACGGGTTAGGGAGAGAGAACAATGGCCGCAGCAGCAAGCAAGCCCCATCTGGGAACCAGCACCATGTGCAGGACACCGCCGACTGCGAACAGCCAGACCCCAGCCCCTTCCGGTGTGTGGGCTGGCGAATAAGAAGTTCCAACCCCCATCACCACCACCACCAAGCGACTGGCTTATCCAGAGAAACACAGGCTGTGATGATAGCTATCAAGGTGAAATGCAATTGGATGCCTGTGGTGCTTTGGTGTTTCACTAACATTGCAGGTCTAGGGTCAGTGGTCTGATCACAGGTTCAGAGGAGATCACTAAGCAATGTGTCATCTAACGGGGGTTCTCCTTCTGAGGGTTGCAGCCATTGTTGATTCCCTATGGTCATGTTTTGAGGTCCTATGTCGTTTCCATTGTTTTGTTGGATTGGGTTTTATTCTCTTTTGTTTTATTCGATTATGTTAAATCCCATGGAAGAAGAAGCTATTTCAAGGATAGCAAGATATATTATGGTAGCAATTTTGGATTAACTATTGGCTTGTTTTGAAGTCCTTTATTGCATTCATTGTTTTATTTTTATTGTTTCTATTCTATTCTGTTGTTTGATTTTTACTACGTTCAAAGTTATCTGCAGCTATTTTGAAGACATCAAAAGGCATTATGGTAACTATTGCTGATTTCACAATGTTTTCAAGTCCTGTGTCACTTACACTGGCTTGTTTTGATTGGTTTTATTCTGTTTTATCCTCTTTAAAATAAAAAAATAAAAAATAAAAAAGGAGGCATGGGTTAGACATATCTTGGGAGCTCACTGGATCCTCACAACTCTGCACGGTAAGAAGTATGGATTGGCTGTTTTCGTTGGTGCCGGTCTGTAATCCCAGCACTCAGGAGGCTGAGGCAGGAGCACTGCTGCAAGTTTAAGGCCAGCCTGGGACACACAGTGTATGTGTTGGAGGGGAAGCATGCCTAGGCTGAACCTTCCTGTCTTATTACAGGGAAACAAGTTCCGACCCGCTGCATGGTAAACTTACACACAGGTGTGACTAATAATCACTCTGTGTGTGTGTGAGTACACGTGTGTGTGTGGTACTGGGAAATGAACCTAGGACTTCATGCTGAGCTACAACCCCCAACCCTTTTTTAAACATTTTGAGACAGAGTCTTGCTAAGTTGCCCAGACTGGGCTCGAACTTGTGATCCTCCTGCTCAGCTTCCTATAGCGTTGGAATTGCAGATGTGCATTACCGTGCCCAGCTTTGCCTATGGAATTTGAGGTTCAGGCATTGCTCTACCTCTGGGAGACTGGGTTAGCCAGATCCAGCCCAGATTTAGGACTTGTGACTAGATGCGGGTGGGCAGCTCTGTTAAACTCTTTATCATTTGCTTTATTTTCTTACTATATTGTGAAGATCTTCCCTGGTGGTACTTTTTTTTTTTTTTTTTTTTTTTTTTTTTTTTTTTTTTGCGGCACTGGCGATTGAACTCACAACCTTGCACTTGCCAGGACAGGCGCTTAAGCTGCTGAGCCAAATTCCCCAGCCCTGGTTTTTTTGAGGCAGGGTTGCACTATGTAGCTCAGGCCGGCCTTGCGCTCGCGTTGTAGCCCAAGCCAGCCTCGAACTCACAACGCTCCTCCTACCTCAGCCTCCCGAGTGCTGGGATTAAAGGCGTGCGCCACCACGCCCGGCTCCCTGGTGGTACTTTAAAAACAGCTACAGATCTTGGGCACACTCACAAAAGGATCCATTCTCGTGAGTAAGTGCGGGCTTGGCTCAGCGACACCCAGTGAGCAACGACGTGAAGCTGGGGAGAAGAGACCCTGGCGTCCACCAGGTGTCGTCTGTCCTGGGTGCAGAACTGGGGCTCTCCCGCCTGCGGTGTGAGAAGCGTGGCTTGGCTGAAGCTGCCTTGCTGGTGGGATGTGTGGGGAGGTAAGGAGACAGGAGGGCTCTTCGCAGCGCAGCTGCCACACGCTCGGGCGGGCTTGAGAGCTTTCCCACACGTGCACACGCACGCATGCACTGCCGCATAGAACAGAGGGCTCAGCCCGGCCTCCGCAGACTGCAGATCAGTTAGGAAGACGAGTGCTGCTCTCTGAGGTGCATGATGTAGAGTAGCTTCTCACTCATTCTTAGCTGGAATCCATGTCAGTGTGAGCTTTGCTACCTCTTTGTTGTACTTCTGATACTAAGGTTTTGCACTGAATTACATCACCAGCCCTTTTTACTTTTTTAATTTTGGGGATAGGATCTCTCTAAGTTGTCCAGGCTGGTCTTGGATTTCGGATCCTCCTGCTTCAGCCTCCTGAGTACCTGGGATCACAGGTGGGCGCCACCTTGCTCAGCCAGCTCTTTTTAAAGTCCCATCATGTGGCCATGTCCATTTGCACGGTCACTCTCTCCCTGAAGGTCTTCATGCGGTGTGTGTTGTTGTTTCTTTGGTGCCGGGGATCAAACCCAGGGCCTCAGGAAGGCAAAGCCTGTGCCCTCCCACCGAGTGCAACCCCCAGGCCTCCCACTGTGCTATTTTATTGCAAGCGACCCTGAGCAGGAGTGCCCTTTCCATGGGGAAGTTTATGTCGGCCTGTCACCTCTGATGGCCACTGCCGCCCCGGCATGCAGCAGGGCAAGCCTCAGCCTCCCGAGTGCTGGGATTGCAGGCATGTGCCACCACACCAGGCTGTTCGATTTGCTGATGATGGCCCTTCTGGGGTTAAATAGAACCTGTGTTACTTTAATTTGCATTTCTCAAATGGCCAAAGATAGTGACTATTTTTTTTTCATGTATATGTATTTAATATTGGTCATTTATACTTCTTTATCTGAGAAGTGTCTTCATTTCAGTTGCTCATTTTTTTGATTGGGTCTTTTATTTAGGGTGTCTAATTTTTTGAGTTCTTTATGTAGTCTAGAGGTTAGTCCTCTGCCTGAGGGATAGGCGAAATCTCTCCCCACTCTGTATGTTGTCTCTTTACTCTGTTATTTCCTTTGCTGGGCAGCAGCTTGTTAATTTGACATGGTCCCATTCATTGATTCTTTTTTTGGGGTGGGGCACCAGGAATCAAACTCACAACCTTGTGCCTACCAGGCAGGTGCTTAAGCCACTGAGCCAAACTCCCGGCCCTGGTTTTTTTGTTTTTGAGGCAGGGTCACACTATGTAGGTCAGGCTGGCCTTGTGCTCATTTTGTAGCCCAAGCCAGCCTTTAACTCACAATGTTCCTCCTACCTCAGCCTCCTGAGTGCTGGGGTTAAAGGCGTGTGCCACCATGCCCGGCTCATTCATTGATTCTTGATGTCAAAGTATTTCTTGTACAATTGGAGCTCTGTTCAGAAAGTCAACACCTGTGTCTTCAAGAGTTTACCTATTTTATCTTCCAGCAGATTGTTTCTGTTTTAACATTCTGATCTTTGATCCATTTTGATTTTAATATAGTACATGGTGAGAGATATGGGTGTAAATTCAATCCTCTGCACATGGGTAGTCATTTTTTCCAGTATAATTTATTAAAGAGGAGCCCCTTTTTTTTGCGGTATTGAGGACATCAAACCCATCCACATGCTAGGCAAGCCTTCTATTACTGGCCTCCACTAACCTGGCCTCCATTTCTATGATTTTGTCATTTCAAGAATCAATCTCAAAAAAAAAAAAAAAGAATCAATCTCTCGACCAGGCATGGTGGCACATGCCTGTAATCCCAGCACTTGGGAGGCTGAGGCAGGAGAATCTTTGCCAGTTCGAGACCAGCCTGGGCTACAAAATGAGTTCAAGGCCAGCCCAAACTGCATAGCAAGACCCTGTCTCAAAAAGAAAACAACAACAACAACAAAAAAGAATCTGTTTCTGTCTGTCTGTCTCTCTCTCTCTCTCTTTTTTTTTTTATTAACAATAAAAGACAAGACAGAAGAGGATCCCCCATACTTGCTACATTTCCCGCTGTAAAGAGATGCTTGGGTTGCTGACCAGAGGCCTGGCCAAATCTACAAAACAAAAGTTAGTTAGTTGATGTTCCTTGGTTGCTATCAATTTAGCCAGACCTCCGAAACAGCAGGTTGCTGACGGGGGTGGGGGTGATGGGGGTGGGGGGGGTAGTGTCTGTCCCTGATTGCAAGCCCGTGCGCCGGTGCCGCTCGGGCCAGGCGGGCCAGGCCGGGGCCCCACGAGGGGGCCCTTCTCGTTCTCCTCCAAGGTCCTGGGGTCAGGACCCTGGAAGGCAGTCCATAATTGCACCTGATCGGTGCCTGCACTGCTTGGGCCAGGCGGGCCGGGCTGGGGCCCCGCGAGGGGGTCCTTCTCATTCTCCTCCAAGGTCCTGGGGTCAGGACCCCGGAAGGCAGTCCATAACTGCGTCCTGATCGGTGCCTGCACCGCTCGGGCTGGGCGGGCTGGGCCGGGGCCCCGTGAGCAGGCCCTTCTCGTTCTCCTCCAAGGTCCTGGGGTCAGGACCCCGGAAGGCAGTCCATAATTGCACCTGATTGGTGCCTCCTGTCTGTCTCTCTCTCTCTGTCTAGCTGGGGCTCAAACCCAGGGCCTGCTACAAACTAGGCAGGTACTGTACCAGTGCTACATCCAGGCCCCTTCGAGAAAGTTAAAAACAGACTCTTACTTTACATAAACATTGGGAGTTGGCTTTTCCTTCTCAGCCTCATCTCTGGACTCACCCTGGTGCCTGTGTGGACCGACAGACAGTTTGTTTGTCTGCATGGCTGAGTCTCATTCCACGGGACGGGTGTCTCCGACCAACTGCGGAAGGGCGTCTGGGTGCTTTCTGGTCTTGGCTGTGGTTGGTAAAGCAGCTGTGAACGTGTGTGCATGGGTTTGCTGTGAACACGGTCTTCTGACCTCTGGGCCACAGCACGGGTGCGTGTTTGTGTACGGAACAGCCCATCTGTGCCCAGGGGCCGCTTCGTTTCCTATCCTCACCAGCCGTAGATGAGTGGTCATCCTTGTAGCTTGCCGGTGTTTGGCGCTGCCCTTCTTCTTGGTGTGACAGGTGTGCTGCTGTACCTTGTCATGTTTTTGTTTTTTGAGACGGGATCTTGCTATAGTTCAGGATGGCCTTAAACCTGCTATGTTGCCCAGGCTGGCACGAATTCCCATTCCTCCTGTCTCAGCTCCTGGGTGCCAGCATTAAAGGTGTGTGTTAGCACACACCGCTCACGGTGGTTGAAATGATGATGTTGAGCATCTTTCATATTCTTGTCATCTCTATCCTTTTTGGGTGAAATA
>RJWM01017004.1:0-44146 GCA_004363535.1 Dasyprocta punctata | reverse complement strand
AGCTTAACGTAATATATAAATTCAATCAGTATTGATTATCATATTAATACACTGAAGAACTAAAACTACATGGCCACCTCAGTATACACAGAAGAAACTTGTGACATAAATCCAACACCCTTTCATGATAAAAACACTGAACATACTAGGAATAGAACTCCAACCTGATAAGAAGCATAAATATGTACACAAACTCACTTGTAAGAAGTATACTTGATGAATTACTGAAAGCTTTCCCTATAAGATCAAGAACAAGCCGGGCATGGTGGCGCACGCCTTTAATCCCAGCACTCGGGAGGCTGAGGTAGGCGGAGCGTTGTGAGTTCGAGGCCGGCTTGGGCCACAATGTGAGTACAAGGCCGGCCTGAGCTACATAGTGTGACCCTGCCTCAAAAAAACCAGGGCCGGGAGTTTGGCTCAGCAGCTTAAGTGCCTGTCTGGCAGGTGCGAGGCTGTGAGTTCGATCCCCGGTGCCGCAAAAAAAAAAAAAAAAAAATCAAGAACAATACACAAACATCTATAAATATGAGGGCAAATACTATTGTTCTCATTACTATTTGCCATTTTACTGGAGGTTTTAGCAAGGACATTCAGACTGGAAAGGAAAAAATAAAACTATTTCTATTCACAGATGACATGATCTTATGGATAGAACATTATAAAAAATCTATAAAAACAGTTGGGACTAATACACAAAATAAGAAAAGTTGTGAGCTATAATATCTACATACAATGGCTGGATGTGGTGGCACACACCTGTAATCCCAGTACTCGGGAGCCTGAGGCAAGAGGATCATGGCAAGTTCAAGGCCACTCTAGTGAGTTCAAGACATGTCTGAACTGCATGGTGAGACCCTGTGTCAAATAAAAGAAAAAAAATCTATGAATTTCAGTGTGTTTGCAATAAATAATCTGAAAATGAGATTTAAGAAAATAATTGAACTATAACAGCCTCAAGAAGAATAAAATACTTAGAAATCCATTTAACAAAAGAAATGCAAGACTTTTACACTGAAAATTGTAAAATGTCATTGAAAGAAAAATTTTAAAGGCCAAAATAAATGTAAAGATATCCCATGTTTATGGTTTGGAACACATATTGTTTAGATACAGTGCTCATCAAATTGGTTTAGGGGTTCAATACAATCCTTATTAAAATGCAAACTGGCTTTTTAAAAAAAAATAGAAATGCTCAAGTTTATCTTAAAATTCACATGGGAATACAGTGGCCCCAAAACAACCCAAACAATCTTGAAAGAGTGAACAAAGTTGAAGAACTCACACTCAAATTTCAAAACTACCTATAAAATGATAGTATTAAAAATCATGGTATTGGCATGAGGATAGACATATTGTTTAATGGAATAGAATTTGAGAGTCAAGAAGTAAACAGACATTTATGGTCAATTGATTTTCAGCAGTGGGACCAGTTATATGAGAAATGAATAATGATTTCAAGAATGGTTGTAGAACAAAAGGACTTCCACATGCAAAGAATAAAAGTTGTCATCTATATGTGGGTATGTGTGTATTACATCATCTGCAAAACTTGAGTCAAAATGACTCAAAGAGGTAAAAGCTATAACTATGAATTTTCATGACCTTAGATTAGGCAGTAGTATCATAGATGTGACATCAAAGACACAAACAACTAAAGAACAAGTAGACAAACTGGACTTTATTAAAATTAAAATCTTTTGTGAAATCATGAAAATAAAAAGGTAATTTACCTAGTGGGAGAAGATATTTGCAAATCAGAATCTAATAGGGTTAATATTAGGTATAGAGAGGGAATATTCATAATTCAGCAGCAAAAAGGCAGATTACTCAATTTAAAAATGGACAAAAGATTTGAATGGACGTTTATCCAAAGATGGTATGCAAGTGCCCAGTGAATACTTTGAGGAGATAGTCACCATCATTTGTCATTAGAAAAATGTAGATCAAACTACAATGTAAGTCATACTGCTGGGATGGCTAGTATCACTGAGGATGTGAAGAAACTGGAACCTTGCCCATTGCTGGTGGGAATGTAAAGTGGTGCAGATACTGTGGCATACAGTTTGACGGTTCTTTAAATGGCTAAACATAGAATTGCTTCTGACCCAGCAATTCCAGTGCCACGCATTTACCCAGTAGAATTGAAAATAGGTATTCACACAAATAATCATAGGTAATTGTTCCTAGCAGCACTATTCACAACATGCAAAAGGTGTGAACAACCCAAATGTCCATCAGCTGATAATGGATAAACAAAATGCATTGCATTCATGCGATGAAATATTTTTCAGCCATAAAAAGTAGTGAAGTATTGATACATGATATATTGTGAATGATCCTCAAAGGCATTAAGCTACATGAATGAAGCCAGATACAAAAAATCATTAACACTGATTTCATTTATATGAAATACACAGAATAAGAAAATCCATGGACTACAACAAAGGACCCACTGTTAAGAAGTGCTGTGCTCGGGGAGCTGGCCCCAGGCCTTGTGAAGAAGGCTCCCAACCTTGTACATGTGGGTAGTGCGTGGGCGGGGAAAGTATGCCTTAGGGTAGAGACCAAGACCAGAGCCAGGGAGTGTGTAACCCTGCCTTACAGAGCCAGGAGAGGCTGTGGATGCAGAAGGGGCGTGCATCCCCCATGGTGACACCCAAGATCTGTGTGCTGCTGTCCTGCACCAGCAGTCTGACCACTTCCCCATGGGGAGACAGTGCAGACTCCCTGAATGGGAAGGAAGCCTCCCTTCGCCCTTTCCCCGATTCGCAGTCGCTCTTGCTGCCAGTAGCAGAGGCGCAGGGTTGGTGTCCTGGTCGCATGGCCTCCCCGCATTTTTCGTCCCAAACTGCAGGCTGGATGACGAACCTTTGAATCTCGTTTTTTCTGAACATCCGGGAATTTGTTACCTGTCCGTGCCGACTTTGATTTTCCTACACACTGGACCTAGAAGAGGTGAATTCGAATGAGCTGCGGCCTGCGTTACAATCAACTACTCCGGGCTACAGGCTACAGGCGCATCGTTTGCTCTTCTTAGTGAACCACTCCCCATTGTCATGCGAAATTGTAGAACCAGTGGAAAGGAAAAAACATTTCTCTAAAGAATCTTGTTAAAACCAGCTGTGTAAGCTCAGAATCTAGGGAATTCTAAATTAATTGTTGAAAATGCTTGCTGCAAAAAACTAGGTGACAACATGTTTAGTTTTAAGTTCTTCATTGCCATCAAATGTCTTCAGTAAATAGAGTTCATAAATTTTTTTCATATTTTGGGCTATAATTAAGATTTTAAATTATACGTTGGATTTAATGCTAGTTTCCAGGCACATTTTTAAAGTTTTTTGTTCTTAATAAAGGGCTGTTGTTGGAAGTGTCATAGTAAAAGAATTTTCTTGCTGTTGTGGGAAAAAGTATGTATTAGAGTAAATCATATTGGACAGCAAGATCTTTTATCATGTTTAATCCAGCAGTTCTGGGAAATGCAAGTCAATTAGGGAAATTAAATCTCCAATAGAAGCAGCCACTTTACCAGGTCATTATAACCTCTATAAAAATGATGATGTGTAACCAAGGAGTCCCCATGCACCAGATTTATTATATTGAAGAAGGAATTGAGTGGGAAATTCAAGAGTTCCATCAGTTAATAATATGATTCAAGAAGAAAAAAGAACAGATAATTACGAGCAAATCAGGTAGTCTTTTGGGCTCAGTACTTAGATTCATAATAGGAAATTGTCTAATATTATCACCCCTGTTCTACCACGATAAAGGCCATGTCTTACTACATCACAACTGTGGGCATGTCACTAAATATGACATTACATTGGATGGATAAATTACATATTTCAAACCAGTTTTCAGCTTATTTTTCTAAGCTGTCTGTTTTTCTGTTATTTTCCATTTTCTTAAAAGCTAAGGTTAAGGAGGGGAAGAGGGATTGAAGGAAGATAAGGGAATGGGAAAACAAAAGAATTAAAGTATATCACATACAGGCACAGATTCCCTATGAGGAATATGGTACTGTACAAATCAAAAATGTATCAGTAAGCAATAGAAAAACAAGTAATGCTTGTGCCTGTTATTCAGAATCTGCTGGTTACAGCCTCTTTTGGATGTCAGATGTAGGTCTGTGTGCAAAAGGGCTTCCTAGGAAGTGCAGGCATCTCCAGGCAGCACCTCTTTCAGGATGGACCTGAAATGAACCTCAGTGTAATTTCTTTATTCATCTCTTGGTTCTTTTTTCATCTCTTGGTTCATCCAGTATTGATTGACTCTCCCTGTGTTCCTGCGTGTGCCATTTACCATGCAGCGCTGGATAATCTATGAAGACGGAAAACAGTAAAGTAAGGCAGTTGCTGCCCTCGAAGGGTTTAGAGCCTGCTAGAGCATCTTGTACATTCTGTATAAGCAAAGTCATAAGAAGTCACCAGGACACAAGAGAGACAGGCAGGATTGGACAAAAGGCCTGGGAGATAGCAGAGGGCACTTCAATTTGCAGTGAGCCCTAGATGGGTGGGGACACTGGACGTGGATCTTGAAGGATGAGTGCAATTTTCACAGCAATGGATGAAGAAAGCACATTCTGGGGAGGAAACAATGAGCAGAGACAGGAGGCCCTGTTGGCCCATGCCTTCTTGCTTAGTCCACCATGAGCATCTACCCAGCTGGTCACTGTGGGAAGGGGTGACAGAGGACCAAACCCAGTAACTGCCTGTGCACCTCGGCGATCTGCATATAGGGCTGTATCCTTGTAGCCACGGTGTGCATATCCCAAACCCACCCCACCACACTCTGTCGGGCAAATCAGTATGGGAGCTGCCATGTGTCATTGCCTTGGTATGGCCTTGCATGGCATGGACAGGCCCCCTGCCTATGAGTAGCGTTTCAAAATGAAAATGTGAAGATAAGGGCCCTGACTTGCGGAAAGAAACCAACTCCTAGCCATCCTGCTGCAGCCTGTGTTTCCGAGGCACACGGCTGGTGCGATGAGGTTGAGGTGAGGAAGGCATACCACTTCCAGGCCCTGGGGGTTTGACAAGTATTTCTCTCTCTGCTCTGGAAAAGAGAGGAAGTGACATGGTCTTGATTCTTTCTCTGCTGTTTCCAGCTCAACTCCATTTCCTCACAGAGAGAGCTTGGTAATTAATTGCCAAGGACCCTTGCCAGTGGCCAGGAAGCAGAAGGAGTGGTTCTTCCTGATTATTCATTAATAGAGCCTCAGATTGAAGAATTTGGAGGGAGAATGTTACCATCATCCCTCTACAAATGGACGGAAGCTCTTGCTGGCCAGGCGGGGAACACAGGTGTATGACAGATTTAGCACTCTGGCCCTCTCCAGGGCCTATGACTGACTGACAGTCTCCCCACACCAGTGTACCTCTGTCCCCACCCTGCATAGATTCACGTCCTGCTGCCTAATCAGGACCTGGCAAGTAGTCAGCGCTTTGGAAAGGAGCCAGCAGGGATCCAGGCTGCCAGGCCAGCAGTCACGGGGTACACTGACTCCTGGCCAGCTCGCTTGGGGTGGATGAGGAAGCCAGGCAAGGCCACAGGGGGCCCAGTGCTTTGTGCACTGGTCCCACACGTGCTCCATGGAACCAAGGTGTGGACAGAGGAGTCCACCTTCTGGGGCCATCACTTCTCAGATTTGTCCTGTTGGAGGCTGCCATGGCCTGTGCTCACACTGGAGCATGGATTGCTATGCATATTCAGAATGGACAGTGCCAGGGAAATAGCATGGAGGGTCAGATCCTTGTAGAAAAGTTGACTAAAGAGAAAGGGAGGAAGCTGCCATTTGTGATAGACCAGATAAAGGGCTTCCCGCATCCATTTTTCTGAATTCGCTGTCTAGAAGCAGTACACTAAAGCATAGAGGTTGATGTCTGGAGACTTCTTTAAAAAATTGGTTCTTCCAAATTATGGCCATCTCAAACCCTGGATACCGTGTGTTGTCCCCTTTCCTTCTCCTGTGAGTATCATGCAAGCCCAGGCCCTTTGGCCCAACCCTCTGCTATGGTGGAACAAAGAACAACATATATTAGATAGCAGCTCAAGTTAAGGTTTGCAGAATTTTGTGCAAAACAACGTAGATTAATTCCTATACTAGGCAGGCATATGTGCCAGATTACTAATCTCTCTTCTTTGTAGCACTCAATCTTCTCCCTTCCATTCCTTTATGATTATCACCCACAGGTTCATCATACCTTCAACACTGTTAGCTTAGTATCTCATGCTGCCTTGTATTCTTAACTATTCCATATGATTTAGCATTCATAACTATTTGATGTATCTATGCAAATGAACTCTTGTCTATTCAAAGGGGAAATTGAAATTCCTGGTGTTCCTTTAAGGCAGTGTATTAAGAAAACTGCATGCCTCTTGCCTTTGCAAAACTTACTTGCTATTGTTCACATAAAAATATTTTTAGATCTGAAATCTCATGTGGTTGATTCTGGAAACCCTCCCAGAACAGGTACCTAAATTACGAGTCAGATTCAATTCAAGTCAATAAGGGCCTTCTCCTTCATTGTGCTTGGGTGTGTCCTCTCATTTCTGAAAATTAATTAGCAGACATCCCAGCAGTCAAAGGAGCAGGATCCTAGAAGGTGAAAACTTGAAGAAAGAAATGGGCTTCCGTACCTTTAGAATATAGCAAGATGGGAGAGAAGTTGGGAAATAGTGGGGCTGGGCCAGGTGGATGAGGGGCGGGGTGGAGGAAACCGTTGTGGAAAGCACACGCAGTGATGTTGGTGAGGAGGGGCACAGGACCTGGTGCCCTTGTGATGTCTGGTGGAAGTCAGTCCCTGTCCCACGGGCACTAAATGCATTGGGTTTTACTCAAGACACTGCCTTTCAGCAGGTTCTGCTGTTTCTGGGAAATATCTTGACTTCACCATGCAAAGCCTAGGAATTCTTACCAGTGCTAATGACAGCAGTAGCTGGTGCTTGGAACGCACCTTGTGTTAAAGCAGGGCAGCCCTCTGGATGGTGACAAGCACCTTTGAGACCTGGCTGGAGATGTCCTTAGATGAACAGATGAAAATCCAGGGCTGTGTTGTGGGGAAACCTTACCTAGCAACTGACCAGACAGAACAGGAGAAACGAATTGTGCTGATGAACAGCTGCCGGGCTGTAGAAACCTCTGGGGGGTATGAAGGCCACCTTCAGGGGCTCATGCCACCTACATGTCTTTACAAACAGGGAAGTAGTGCTCTTTAATTAGTGCCAGACCTAATACTCAAAACACTCTGGAGCATAACTTCAGTGCTGCTAGCAGAAAATATGAACGGAGCTCATATATCCAGAGGAAATGTTCTAAAGTAAAGTTTTGAAAGAGGAGAATTGCTCAGAGATGAAGTCAAGCTGAAATGAATACGGAATCATAGAAAAGGAGAATGACAGATTGTAAAGGGATCTTAGAGCTCTGTAACCAATGAGTTTGTAATAATGAAGCCAAGGCCAGGGAGACAAAATGATTTGTCCTAAAAAGAGTTAGAAGTAGAGCAAAGGTTAGAACCATTCATATAGTCACTCATTTATTCATAGACAACTACTGAGTACCTGGTATTGACCAGGTACATCTTGCAAGCCCTGTATTATAGGCTTTCTGACTTGTAGAGAGTGTTCTTGCTCTCCTAAGGCCTTCACCCTTGATCCCTATCTGAAAAGCCCATCTAGCATCAGACTCAGACAAGGTTGGGCCCACAGGTTCCCTAGATAAAAAAATCAAGCTCCTTCTCACATCTGAGAGAGGACAGCAAGTCAAAGAAGCGAGAGCAGAACTGGTTCTCCCTATGAAATCCCTAGATGCCAGTAGAACTGAGCATGCTAAAAGTTGATGACTATGTTTGTGTTGACCTTGTAGCAAAGATAGTTGCTTAGAATACAGACTTTTGAAAACAGAAATGGGCTTCCAGACCTTTTGAATATAGCAAGATGAGAGAGAAATTGGGAAACAGAAATTGGGCCAGGTGGAGGAGGGGCAGGGTGGAGGGAACCATTGTGGAAAGCACAGTGATGTTGGCGAGGAGGGGCACAGGACTTGGTGCCCTTGTGATGTCTTGTGGAAGTCAGTCCCTGTCCCACGTGCACTGAGTGCATTGCGTTTTGCTCAGGATGCTGCCTTCCAGCGGGTTCTGCTGTTTCTGGGAGATACCTTGACTTCACCATGCAAAGCCTGGGAATTCTCACCAGTGCTAATGACAGCAGTAGCTGGTGCTTGGAGCGCGCCTTGTGTTCTTGGCATCGTTTATCTAACTAATGACCCTGTGAAATAGGAAGGTGTTATTATTCCCACTTTGCAGATGAGGCAACTGGGGTACAGGGAGACTAATGGGCTTGCCTGCCTCACAAAGCAAGGCAGCTCTGAGGCTGTTTTTGCCTGCAGACTCCCAGCCAGTCATTTTTTCCTGCCTTGCTCTGCCTCCTTACCTGAGGGTAGGGAAGGAATCCAGGTTTCAGTCTGCATTGAGGCAGATATATATGAAGAATATTTTGTCTGGTTTCTGGATTTGAATATAGATGGGAAGAGGCAGGAGAGCCCACTCCATAGTGATTTAATGTCCTTGACTGAGTGGGTTCCTTTGGGTGCTGGAGAAAGCACGGAGATTTTCTTCGACTGTACTCCTAGTTTCACTGGTTCAGATTTTCTCCTTTACAAAGAGCATTCACTAGGGACCCTGGTACAGATTTCCATCTGGGAAAATTGCCAGAATAACAAGAAATAAATTCAGATGAAAAGTTTGCTAGGTGTTCCAGTGGTTTCTGTTGAGTCGGGGCCATTCAGTACCTTCTTGGGTGGTCCCAGTGCCCTTGGGGTTACAGAAAAAAGAGCAAGAAGTGGATGGCTTTGGCTGTGTGTTTTCCAGGGAATTCCGCAGCCTCGCGAGCATGTGCACATAAGTGACAGAACCTGACCTTCCTTTCTTCTTTCCTTATAGAGCTGCCAACTTTAGGAATTTCACCTTCATCCAACTGAATGGTGAATTTTCCCGGGGAAAGGGACTCGATGTCGGAGCCCGTTTCTGGAAGGGCAGCAACGTCCTTCTGTTTTTCTGTGACGTGGACATCTACTTCACCTCGGAGTTCCTCAACACCTGCAGGCTGAACACACAGCCAGGTTTGGGGCTTCTCTTTCTCATCCAGGGTGCATTCCGCGCTCTCATACCAGGCATTATTCTCTGCACAGTTTACTCTGAGTCTTGTTTCAGAATGAGCCCATTTGACAAAGAAAATGACAGTCATCTAGTTTAATTTTTTTTCTTTGGGTACTGCACAGCAGGCCTGTGAGACACCATAATCTCAGGACCCTGCACAAAGTTTGTGTGTCTGAATAACCCTGCTCCTGTTTTCTTTGGGATCATCCACAGGAGAAAGTGTGGTGGGAGGACTTGTACCTGGTCAGGATGCTTGGGCCCAGAGGGGAAAAAGTACCCGTGAACAGTTACAAAGGGAGGAAGGGCTGAGAGCAGAAGGAACCCACGAGATGAAAACTGGTTCCATAGACTTGACTCAGGCAGAGCGGTCAGCAGCTAAGAGTTAGTGGCATGGTCAAGTTGATCGCTAAACCTCTTCCATGAAATTGGTAATAAGTAGCTGCCCTGGACATTCTGAGTCTGCTGATTCCTAGATTCATCTTGGCCTCTGTGGCAAACCTGAAGATGCCCCAGCAGCCAGCTTTGAAGACAGGGTCCCCAGACTCTGACCCACACCCACCCCTTCTGGAGGATACCAGGGCCAGAGCTGCTAACGGTCCATATCTTACATACCATTTCTGTGCTGGGAAGACAGGAATATTCATGAATCTGACTGTCTAGTGCACCTGCTGCTGCACTTCTGACGTCTACTGTAGAGTTGAGGGAAGGGACAAGGAGAAGCAGATGTAAATATCTGGGATGTTGCAGAGGGCTGAATGTAAATGAACAAAACCAACAGCTGAATCTGTCACTTCTAGCGGATATGTGTTTCCTGGTTTGCAGGGAAGAAGGTGTTTTATCCGGTCCTTTTCAGTCAGTACAACCCCGGTATAATCTACGGCCATCACGATGCCATCCCACCCCTAGAACAGCAGCTGGTGAGTAATTACCCTGCAGATGCCTCTGCGTGGCTCTGTTTCATGTCTCTCATTAACAGGGGCACCTGACCATGAGGAAAGGTGAGTGGGAATCTGCGAATTGATTCCCTTAGGAGTTTTTAAGTTTGGCAGATGTTCTGGCCTTCGCTCCAAGTGTCTTGTTGATTAAAAATGCTTGCAATACTTTAAAGTGGAAAATAAATAGGAATAGTACCTTCCAGGAGGGTAATTTCACACCTTTGTAGTTTTCTTCTATGGTTTGGGGAAACTAGTATTATTGCATTGTGGCTGGAGCACATTTTTAAAATCTTGCCAGGTAAGAAAGGTGTGAGATTAATGTTCCCATTTGTCAGGTGGAAAATAGACATTAGAAAGGGGTGGCCCACCCCAGGGCACATGGCGAGTCTCCAGCCCTTGGCCTTCCCCATTATGTCACCATTGGTCCACGTCACTGTGGCTGGGTAGACATTGACATCAGAGGTGCCATGACAGCCTGGCTGGCCAAGGAGTTGTGAAGGGGCTTCTCTACCTCTGTGGAGGTCCTGGCTGCACAGGTGATGGGAAGGGAAGCCACATATCTCCAGAGTCTCTGTAAGCAGAGATGTTTGTCACCACATCTATTCCTCAGAGGAACAGCACAAGCAGCAGGAGGATGAGGTGAACGGGAAGAGGGTTGCTGTACTGCATGTGGGCATGTCCTTCCAGGGCTGACTTTCCCATTACAAAGGCTGTCTTGATATGTGGGGGTTATGCTCCAAGACCCCCAGTAGATGCCTGAAACTTAGCTAGTACTACGCCCTCTATATACCATATTTTCCCCACATACACATCCCTATAATAAAGCTTTAATTTATAAATTAGGCATGGTAAGAGAGAACAATAGAGTAATTATGAAAATAAAGTACACATTATTTACAACTTATGAATTGCTTATTTCTGCAATTTTCCATTTAACATTTCCAGACTGCAATTGATGATGATAGCTAAAACCTCAGCTAAGAGAGGGCTACTCTATCCTTGCCAGCATCAGCAGAGAGGAGAGCTTCGCTCACCACATGCTGGGCTGCGGTCTTTCCTGCAGGGATATCGGCTGGCTTATCCACAGCTGTGTTCTGGCCCAGGCGGAGTCTCAGCAGGCCATTCTGACCCCAGGGGCTGTCTGTTCATCCTTGTCTTGAGTAGCTCTGCCTCCTGTTGCAGCAAAGCCGCATTGCTGCCCTCTGAACGGCCCTCGGAGGAGGAAGGAACTCTGGGGCAGAGTGCGAAGACAGATAAGACCAAGTCTCTCTCACCATGTGCAACAGGAGAGTAAATGGGTTTCCACTGTAAATATATATTTCCTGTCTTTCTGGGAAATTCTTTTAGGTGACTGACTCTGTGTTTAAGCTTCCAGAAGTAGTGAAACCAGGTCCATCCTGTGCCCTTTACCTTTCTGCCTCCAGTTAACCTCTGGCAGCTGATGTGATGAGCTTTTCCAGAACATGGATGCCTTGGGCGCCTTAATGTATAACCAGATGAGTTCCTCCTTCACATCCTCATTTGGTTTTGGTGGGCTCAAGCCAGGTGGCACACAAAGAAAGAGAGTGCCCTCTTTCCCCACAAAATCTTATCATCACAGATGTTCTGGCCATCTGTTGATGTGCCATATCCGTATCTGTGCTTTATACATAAAAACCACACATTTTTATTCCCCAAGAACCAGTTCTCACCTACTTACAAGCAGTATTTCCCCCCGCAGAGACAGAGATTTCTTGTTTCCTTTACTAAGAATTTTAAGCTTCTACTGAAGTTTTAGGGGAAAATAGGATAGATACACATTCCTACTCTTTTGACCCATCAGTGTTCTTTAGGTTTTAAATTTGACATCAGATGTGATTCATGTATCTAGCTCAAACTCATGAATACTTTATTTGCTGGCCAAGGAATCATTTTCATTTCACGATCTGTAAGTTTATCCTTCCATTATTATTTCTGTGGAGAAGCAGGGACACAGGGAAGTTGGAGAGCGCACACTTCAGCAGGTCTCTCAGCCTCTCAGACTTAGTGGTCAAGGCAGAAACAACCCCGAAGCCACATGTCCGCACTAGAGGCTCTGAATTACCCTGCGTCCTTTGACATTTACTTCCAAAAGCACTTGGACTTCATAAATCTGCTCTTACACAGTTCAGTTTTTGTGATTATTTAGTTCAGTGAAACCCAGCAACTTGGAAGTTCCCCAACTCCCAAAAGAAAAATAGGAGTACGCTTTTTATCGGACAAAGCATTTCATAAGCACTTGCTCCCTCCTTAGGGCTAAGCTGTGTGCTGGTTGGGGAGGGCAAGTGTTTCCTATTCTCTCAAGGGATCTGTGAGAGATTTCACTTACTTTTTCTTGCTATCAAGGGGGGATGACTAGTCCAAGACTGGACAATCAGCCTGTGGCAGGGCTCAGCCCCAAACGAGGCTTTCTTTACACTAGCGAAGTGGAAATAGATTTGCTGAGGATCAAGTTGAGAGCAGAAGAGCAAAGCAAATGGTTTGATGAAAACTCCAAAGGTGAACATCAGACTGCAGAAATTAATATAATGGAGATAGAGTATGTAGGTGGTGAGAAGGTATAAAATAAAAAGTAATGACTGGAGATAGATAAATTAGGGAAAGATTTCTCCTGAGGGTGCATTTTGGCTCAGTCATGAAAAGGATGCTGCACACGTATTAACAAATCCTGATAGGAATACCTCAGAGTCACAGGTGAGGGGCACACAGATCTAAAGCGACTGTAATAAAAATTACTTACACAGTTAAGAGACAGTCTTCTCCAGCAGTCCTGCAAATATGACCTCGTTTGTCAATGTGCTGGTTTTTACTTCTCATGACTATGGCCACTGTCATTTTATCTTTTGGTTATACATACAAGCAAGGGACTGAATTGATGATTTTTCCACCAATCAGACAACTTGTTTCTTTACCTTTGAGTACAGATCATTAGTAATAAGTGACATCATAAGATTTTATACTAACACTTAATTTTTTGAGTTTTAAAATGCGAGATGAAACTTGCCAGTGTTGTAATGTAGACACAGCTTGCAGAGCAAGGTATGACTATGATTTAAATAAAATGGTATTACTACTTTCCTGGTCACACCTTTTTAGCTCTTCATCAGGTCCCTGCAGGAGTCTCCTACCATTTCTATCTTTAGATCTGACTCTTCCCTTATACTCCAAATTTTCCTTTACCCTCCGCTGAAAGTGTTTTAAAAACACAGATTAATTCCACTAAAAAATATCCTTAATGGTATAAAGCCAGTTGTGTGCTGGTAAATGTTTAACAATCCACTGTCTGAAAGGGGAAGGAGAGTCCTGATGGATGGCATTTGCCAATTTCTATGGTATAAATATTACCACTGTGACGTATCTCAGGTTGCCAATACGATGTCAACAGACAGCTCACATGTCCTTGTGAGCTGGCCATTCCTGGATCCAGTTTGCCACCATGAGCCCTGCTTCCTTGTTGGGACTAATTGTCCACCACAAATTCCCAATTTGATGGACAGAAAATCTTCAAAAACCTACCACCTGGCACCTGGCACCTGGTACCGACTCAGTAGACCCCCCACCCAGCCTGTTGCTTGTAGCACACCTGCTCCTAGTCCTTGGACTGTCCTTCCACTCCAGGGCTACCTCCTCATCAGTTCTAGTGTCCTCAGTGTTGGACACAAGCATGTCTGTCTCCCCATGGTGATCCCGTTATTTAAGCCCAATGGCTATGTGCCGCCCTAGTCACTGAACGTATAGTATGCTGGGTCCTGTCTTCACCCTATCCAGCCCCCTTCTAACAGGATGCTACTGTAGACCCAAGCATCAGCCCTTTAAAATTGCCTCCTGAGCCTGGTCTACCCAGTACATCCTTGCAGTCTGTTTTTATTTATTGCAAAAGGGTATACCCACTAACAAAAATAATAATACTTGCCATTTCATAAGCCCACTCTGTCCCCACATTATCCCATACCATGTAAGACATCATTGTTTTCAGTTCATCCATGAGGAATTTGAGGCTCAGAAAGCTTCAGTCACTTGTTCAGACTCCCACAGCTGCTGAGTGGCGGAGGCGGGAGCTCAAGTGCCACATCTTGGAGCTGAGCCTGGACTGGGGGCGCTGAGGAGCAGGGGACACATCCTTTGCCTTCACAGTGCTTCAAGCACAGCAGAGTCGAGATCCTGGAAATGAGGGCACCTTGTCCAGCATGGCCCCCCAGAAGACACAGTGATCGCTGGGTATGTGGGTGCCTGTAGGATCATAATCCTGGTACTCTGAGAGGCCGAGGAAGGAGGGTTGCAAGTTCCAGACCAGCCCTGACAACTTTGCAACTTAGCAAGACCCTGTCTAATAATAAAAAAGAAAGCTGAGGGTATAGCTCAGTGAAGAGGCCTTCAATTCATGTCCTGGTAGAAAAAATAAACAAAATAAAAAAATAAAAATGATCGTTTTTATGTAGCAAATGATAAAAGAAGACTTGCAGGAAAATGTGACTTAGTACAAACCTGGAAGGAGGAGGCATTGGAGCCCATCTTTAAGTGAATCCTTTGAGAGCTGTGGCTGCAAAATACTTAATTCTCAGGAAATGGAGCTGGATTGCCACGGCAGTCTTAGGATTGCTCTGGACTTAACTACAACATGCTAGTGAACGCGGGTGAGTCTTTCTCTACCTCTATAGCAGGAAGCCACAAGAAAAGGACATGCAGCCCTCCTAGACCCCTATGCATTGCGATCATAGAGCCCTCAGGCTAACAAAGAATGTACAGTGCAGTCCCCAAGCGAGACCCAGCAGTCCTCACAACTTCTGGTGCTCGGTACTCATGGAGAAGGACCTGCTACATAAGTCACATGTCCCAAAGCAAAATGAAAACGTTAACCCTAGTTCCAAAAATATTAAGGAATTTTCAGACAGTAAAGCAGGAATGGGGTCTTCCAAGCCTGGGGCCCTGTGTAACTGCATAGGTCTCATGCCCATTCATACCCAGTCCAGCTCAGAGGCAATGCTAGTGAATGCAAGGCTGCCCAGACCAGCCCTGAGCTCGGGAAAGCCTGGTTTCAAGGCGATACCTGCCTGAGTGTTTGTTATTTACTTTATTTCAGGGTTCAGCTTGCTTCACGGGCAGTTGTCCAAGTCAGCCCCTGAAGGTAGCCCGGCGCTGCCTGCCACCCAGCTCTCTGTGCAGCTGCAGGGTGACCGCCTCCCACAGCTCTGGGGAGAGATGCTGATTTGTGCTTTGTGTTTTGGTTCTAATAGAAAATAATCAACTCTGTCACATGGATCACCCACAGAGCCCTGGCTCTGCAAACTTCCTGTGGGAGAGCCAGCCTGATGACTGTCCTTTTGTGGAGTATTCAGGCCCTGCATGCTCTGAGGTGGAGAGGGAAGGTGTGCAAAGAAAGCGAGATGAGGCTGGGGCCTTTGGGACACATTGTAAAGATGAGTATGGCCTGCTGGACACAGTGGCACACACTCATAATCCCAGCTACTCAGATGGCTGAGGCAGGAAGTTCGAGGCCATCCTGGGCAACCTGTGAGATCTTGTCTCAAAATTAAAAGTTTTGAAAAGGGACTGAGGGTAGATGTAGCTCAAGTTTAGAGCACCCCTGGGTTCATCCCTAGTACTGCTAAATGGTAATAATAACAGTAGCACTTGAAGACAGTGGAATTTGGGACAGGAAGAGATTTTTTCAAGTTCAATTTTTTTTTTTTTTAGGGTTTTCTCCTTCTGCATTGTAGACACCACTGGTAAATATACTGTGATGCTTGAATAGAATGATGGAGCTCCTTATGCCCAAGGCGAAGTTCCTAAGGAACTTCGCCTTAGGCCCCAGTAAAGTGAAAACAATTTTCTCTATTTGTTTAGAGCCACACAGTTCTGAGAGTTG
This sequence comes from Dasyprocta punctata, assembly GCA_004363535.1. Taxonomy (NCBI): domain Eukaryota; kingdom Metazoa; phylum Chordata; class Mammalia; order Rodentia; family Dasyproctidae; genus Dasyprocta; species Dasyprocta punctata. The sequence goes on along the minus strand of RJWM01017004.1, from coordinate 28,175 downwards.
ATGCCATTGGACGTCTTATCCTTTGCTGAACTGCTTGCTGACAGTGTCTTCTACTTGAAGTGCGTCTGTTTCTCTGAGTGGGGGCCACTTGTGCCCAGCCCTGGTCTCCCTTTGTTCAGTGAGGAAGTGTCTGTGGATTGTTGTCTGTGTGCTGGACAGTGTTCCAGGGCTGGAAATACAGCAACCAATGAGACCAAGAGTGAAATTTTATATTCACTGATGGTGGTGGTTTCAGACCACTCACAAACAGAGAAACACATGCATCAGCAATATCATTTCAGAAAGCCACGGGCATTATAGAGAAGACAGATCAGGCTGATAGGGAGAGAGGGACATGTGGCTGGCAGGTTCACAGACACTGGTCAGGGGGATCAGAATGACTACTCTGAGCAGCAGAGGAAGGGTGGCCAGGTGAAGAACTGAAGAGGTCCTACCATGGATGCCTATGACCCTAGGGAGTTTGGGCGTGAAGTGGGAAATAGGATTCTGTGTAATTGGGAGAATAGGAGGAGGGAAATGGGGTGAGGCAAGCAGGGCCAAGCTGAGGAGGCCCAGAGGATTTTATTCTTCTTGTACCTGGAAACCACTACAGGGTTTTCCATGGGAACATGACAGTATTGGATGAGAGCTTGAGATTGCGCACTGCACTAGGCTGCTCACTGAGGGCACCAGTCAAGTTAGCAGCACGGCCAGCTGTGGAACCTCTAATAAGTGAACTCCGTCTTGCCCTGAAATTATATACTGTGGGCACGACCAAATTGGTTTCCACAAAGGGTTATATTTCAATGAGCCTTTTACATAGTGGCTTTTTGCAGCTTGCCAACTTCAAAACCAACTTTAATACCTGTTCTCTATAGCTCACTCCCCAGTCATAAATCAGTCTGTCACTGTCACATTGTCCTCAGATGAGAGTCACCCTTCATTTTGTTCAACCTTGTCAGGCATTACATGGACTCAGTCCAGAACCTTGGTAGCACTCTTATTCTTCTTCCCAAACCCTGGCCAACTGCCTTTCCTGTGTGGAGCTTTCTCTTTTAAATTCCATGTATTCCTCAGCCAAGTAGCTGAAGTCTGAATATTGGACTTCTCTCCAACTCCCTTTTTATCCAGAAGCTTAGAGGACTTGTCTGCATCCTGGCCAGCATGGGAATACTAAGCTTTTAGGCACAACAGAAATTGTATACCTGGGATGGCAGAGATGGAACAAAATCCATTTTTTTAAAATGACCCACTGTATATTTTTCCAGACTTTCCTGCCTTGCAGAACCCTTCCAGCTGATACTCATGGAATGTTCTTGTCATGTAGGAGGTGTCGTAGGAAAGCCATTTGTCTGAAGTGGTTTTGGAGAACATGACTGGGAGCAGCTTTTGCCCACAGACCTCACCGGCCCACGTTTTCCTTAGGTGGTCTTGATGAAGGTTAGCTTTTACCTGTAGCTTGCAGTGAAAATAAGGTAGTTTCATAGATTCTCAAGTAAGCGAATTTTTAAGATTCCTCCATCCTTCTGCAAGCTATTCACCGAATATAATTTAGGCCATGTCAAAGCTTCCAGAAGATGGAGTAACAGCAGTAATGATGCTTGTATGTTAAAAGCAGAACTAGGGAGAAGAACAGGATGGCAGAACAGTAAGCAGCAGAGTTAACAGCCTCCCTGAGAGATACCATCCAGATGCCAGTATATAGCAACATGGGGAAGACAAGAAGGAAGGAAGTGGACCCTCTGGACCCAGGAAGAATCTAAAGTGAGAATTGAAGCCCACAGAAAGAGTAAAAAGAAACACTTAAAGAAGGTGGTAGCTGGCAGCGCCTCTGTCTGGAGCCGGACCCACTGTGTGGAACCTGGGGATCCATGATCAAGGTGCCGTGGTGGTGGTGACCCCAGAGGCCTCTGCCAAGAGGGGCAGCATTGGAGGAGAGTGGCAGTGGACAGGGGGAGCAGACCTGGAGAACTGAACTGGCTGAGGGTGGGTGTACAGAGGTCTTCACCCTCTCACCAGAGAAAGAGATTGGCTGGGAGACATCTTGGAGTTGGGCTGGGGACTCCTAGCTGGGTGCAGTCCCATGGAGGTTGCTCAGGCTGAGCCCTGCCCACTATGCACATCCTGGGGGCCACCTCAGGAGGGTCATTGCGGGTGACTGGCTCGGTCTGGAGACGGTGGCTCTGCATGCACTCCAGGGGTGGTGGAGAGTCCGTGGGTGACCAGCCCAGGTTTGTGGGTGATGGCCCTGCCCCTGCCACACTGTACCAGCCATCAGGGAGCCAAGGCGGGCTGGGGAAAGGCAGCAGATAGCACTGTAACAGTGCCCCCAGGGGCAACCATCAGATATCCATAATCAGCACTGGCTAGAAGAACCAGTCTCACTTCAGAGAAATTGTGACCAACGTGAGGAGTGCCTGGGTCCCCAGTACCCATTTGCCCAGAAGAACCCAGGAATATGTCAAGACAAAGATGCAAAAGGCAGTCTCTGGCCTCCAATCCAAACAGAGCAAGTCCAGGAGATGCAAACGTAGAAGAGATCTGGAGTTCCACAACTGAAGTTTCTGAGGTGATGGCAACTAAAGTAAAGAAACAACCTCAAGAGCCTATAAAAGAAATTAGAACAGAAATACTAACTCAACTAAAAGAAGAAATGAAAAGCATAATAAAAGAACTGCTAGGCAACTCTAAAGGAGACATAGATGAATAAATGGAGCATAGGAAAATGAGGGAAACCTTGAATGAGCAATACAAAAAAGATTTAGAGTACATGAAACAGATTCAAAGAGATAACCAGGAAATCAAAAACTCCAATGTTGGCAAAACCACTTGAAAGAAACTAAAGATAGACTTTCAAACCTTGAAGACAGGTTTGTAGCTTGTGATCATGAAAGGAAAGAGCTCTTAAAAATAACAAGGAACCTGGAAGTAACAATACAACGGCTGCAAGACAACCCAAAGAAACATAACTTAAGAATAAAAGGTGTGAGTGAAAAAGCAGGGGTCAGTACAAATGAAATTAAAAGCCTATTTACAGAAATAATTTTAGAAAACTTCCCAAGCATGGGAAAAGGAAGCAACTTTCAGATAAGTGAAGCATATAGAACTCCAGCTAACCATAACCAACATAAATCTACACCCAGACATACAATAATCAAGATCCCAGAAATTTAGCACAAGAACAGAATATTAAAAGCTGTGAGAGAAAAGAAATAGATCACCTACAAAGGAAAACCCATCAGAATCACAACAGACTTCTCAACACAAACCATCAGGTCAAGAAGAAGTTGGAGTGAAGTATTTCAAGCCCTGAAAGAAAACAACTTCCAACCAATATTGATGTACTCTGCAAAACTATCTTTCAAAATTAACGGAGAAACAAGATACTTCCAAGACAAAGAACAACTGAAGGAATTTGTGACCGCCAAGCCAACTCTACAAAGAATACTGAAGGATGTTTTAGAGAGAGATAAAAAAGACCACAGCTCCAGAAACAGTGGTAGAGGGTTATCGTTGAGTGGGGCAGACAACTGAGTAGAGAGGAAAAGTGAGCAGCCAACTGCAGGAAAGTGGCGTGGCAGAGACGAGGCAGTGCATGTTGGCTTTAACCATTAATGTAGATAGCCTCAATTCACCAATGGAAAGAAACACAGGCAGAGTGGATCAGGAGACAGTATCCACCAATATGCTTTATACAGGAAACACATTAAACTCAAAAGGGGGTTCATAGACTGAAAGTCAAAGGGGAGAGAACAATGCTGTATGTGACAGGGAACCAGAAAGAAGTGGGAGTAGCTTGCCCATTAGCTACATAGTAGAGAAGAAAGATACGGAATTTTTATCCAATGGAAAGCTACTCAGCTATTAAGAAAAATAACCTCAAGCCTCTTGTAGGTAAATGGACACAACTTAAGATCATGTTCATGGATGAAATGGCCGAGCATCATATTATCTCCCTAGTACAAAAAAAAAAAATCTAAAGGAGTTAGTAGGATTCAAAATACACAATACATATTGTAAAAATGAAAGGGAAGGAAGTGAATAAAAAGGGCAGGCGGTGGCCACTGTTAATCTGTCATCGGGATTTGAGTCCTGTATTGTTTTCATTGAGCTGTTTAGTTTGGTCTTATTCTACTTCGGTTTGCCTAATTTCATTATATTTGATGGCATAGACAGCTATTTCAAAGATAACAAAACATTATAGTAGCCATTATTGATATCTGATCACCTTGTTTTGAAACCCTATATTGCTTTCTTTTGAGTGATTTTATCCTATTCTTTTGAGTGATTTTATCCTATTTTGGTTTATTTGATTGTATTATGACTGATGATATAAGCAACTGCTTAGAAGATAACATGAGGCATTATAGGAATCAGTGTTGTTTCACCATGTATTGCTTCCATTGTTTTGTTTTTCATTGGTTTTATCCTGTACTATTTTGTTTGATTGTATTGTGCCTGATGGTATGGGCAGTTATTTTGAAGATAACAAGAGGTATTATAAGGGGAAAGGAGGAAAGAAGGGAAAAGGCAAAAGACATAAACCTGTATATAGGTATACATAAGATAGTTAAAATGACTATACTACTAAATGCATTAGTTATTGAAAAAGAACAGTTAATACTCTTATGATGGGATCAATTTAACATGTCTATATCTATTAATCTAAACAACCCCTTTGAAGGTAACGATATGCAATATTACAACCGTTGTCAAATTCCAATCATCTCACTTTATAAACCTATAATGTTATTGTATTGGATTTGTTGCTGTTGTTGTTTGTTTGTCTCTTTTGTTTTTTGTTTTTCTTTTCTGTGTCCATTGTCTGTTAAATAAAAAAATAAATAAATAAAAATAAAAGCAGAACTATCCTCAGGGGTGATTGAGCTCAACCCCTTCATCTTACAGCAGAAAACCCAAGGCTTGAAGACATGTTCGACCTGCCTGGGGTGAAAAAGCCAGCCCAGTGGTCAAGTTGGGATGAGACTCTGCTACTCCCCCTTCTCCCCTCACGTGCTGTTTCAGGTTGGCTTGGCGGCCAACACAGCCAGACATCCAGGCTGGGGCCCTGCTGCCACCCTCCCCAGCCATATCCCAGGGAAGGGAACTTCCTCGCCTTTCCTCTAAGCACTATACAAACTACAAGAACAAATCACAAAAATAACTATCACGATCTCAAAACCATTCCCAGAGTCAACTCTGCCAAAAAAGTATATAAAATTTTCACAACACTTTGCTGCCTCAGCAAAATCTACTGGAAATTTACTTGCAAAGTAAACGACTGAACAGAGCCAGGTCTTGCTTTTTTTTTTTTTTTTTTTTTAATAGACAGTTACTGCTTGGATGGCCTCTCGGCCGCCCTGCAGGCTGGCACCTCTGTGTGGGGTTTCCAGAGCAGCTGGGTTCTAAAATAGTGTCAGGATGAATGTGCAGAGTCTATCTTCAGAACCTGGCCTCTGAGTGCCCTTCTTCTCCACGGAAAAGAGGTAGCAGAGTTGGAGAGCCAGGAAGAGACTGCGGAGACTCAGGGGATTTCATTTTATTCCCTGACCGAGTCCTGTTTGTGGGCTGTGCCAGGGCAGCTGAATTCCAAGATATTCTCTATCCTTTTTCTCAACTTCCTGAGCCCTTTGCTGGCTCCCTGCCGAGGCCTGTGTGAGGGGCCTCGGCCTAGGCTTCTTGTTGGCACTGATGTAGTGCCAGACACGTAGGTGGCTTTTCCATGGCACTGCTCAAAAACTTGCTCTCCTGGTTTGTGTGTGTGTGTGTGTATTTTCATGCCTACACCCTAGAGACATTCCAGCCATAAGTGCCAAAACCAAAACTCACAAGGCCCTGTTTGGAAGCTGGTGAGGTTCCTGTATTCCTGTCTGTGAGGATTCAGATGAATCTGTCTCCCACACAGGCTTGTGGCTGTTGATCAGGCCCGGGCCGGGCTCCATATGGGATGCTGTCCATCTGAATTTGTGAATACTCTGTTTCATGCACCCAGACTGACTGTGCTTTCTTTGCAGGTCATAAAGAAGGAAACTGGATTTTGGAGAGACTTTGGATTTGGGATGACATGTCAGTACCGCTCCGACTTCATCAACATAGGTGAGACGCAGCTGTGTCTCTGCTGCCACCTGGAGGTCGCTCTGCACACAGTCCTTGAGGGAATCCGGCAGGATTCCTAGGAGTTGGTGGCCAAAGTGGTGCCCTTTCCTTAAAAAAAAATGTGTTCCTCTTGTGACTGATGCAGGCTAGAAAGAGGGGCCCTGGGAGCCTGCAGCACTTTGGTCCCCGTAATCTCCACCAGCATCCTATACAAGTGCAGCTTTGAGGCAGTTCTTGGGCACCTCCTACTCCAGCGTGTGTCCTGGCTGAGGGGCCCTCCTGTACAGACAGCCTGAGTCTCTTGGACAGGGCGAAAGTTCTCGATATCACCAAGTCCAGCCTGAGTGTGTGGTTACTGTCAGTACATACATGCATTTGCGCACGAGTTGCCAGAGCTCAAAGCAGAAAGGCAGGTTTCAGCTACATAGACCAATGGTATCCAAGGTAGTGGACTACATAGGATAAGGACAGAGTGTCCCCCACTGAAAAGACCTCACCACCTCCCCTTAGCAGTATTTATACATACACCTCTGTAGAGAATAGAATGGAATTCCACACCACTAGAGTGAGAAATAACCAGCTGGGGACCTCAGCCTGAACTCTGAGTGGCCAGGTAGACCCTGTCCACAAGACAAGGGAGTGTCCCCTCCCCAGAACCTCCAGAAACTACATCATGCTCTTTCCCAGTCTCCTGCCACCTCTCTCAGGCCAAAGGCTAAGAAGTTTCTAAACTTCTTGTTTTAAAATCAGGGAGCAGGAGCAACCTCAGGTTTGTTTTGTTCAGTAATGACATGGACTTCAGGTTAAAAGAGAGGCAAGGGGTGTGGCTCAGTGGTAGAGCCCTTGCCCAGCAGAGGTGAGGCTCTGGGAGAGAGTGAGGAGAGAGAGGGAGGGAGGAGAAATGAAGGAAGAAAGAAAGGAAAGGAAAGGATAAAGGTAGGGTATTGTGGTATATACTGTACCTATAACCCCTGCTACTAGGGTGATGAGGCAGGAGGATCACAGAAGGAAACAGAGAGAGAGAAGGAAGGAATGGAGGGAGGAAGGGAAGGAGGAAGCGAGAGGGAGGAGAGGGATCAGATGACCTTTAGGTAAAGTCCTATAAGAGGTACCAGACCACGAGGGTGCTGGTTCCTGAGTGGTGGCTGCTTTAAGGATGCCTAACAACTAAATTACTATGTCTAATCAGATTTCCCCAAATGATATTTTAAAACATTTTCCAAGGATTTCCACTCAAGACACTGTTTCCTTGCTCTTTGAAAAGAAATTCTGCGAGGATGCGTGTGCTTATCAGATTTAGATTCATTCTATGTTTATCATATCGAATTCTCCTAAAGTTGAATGTCTGTGCTCCAAAAAAGAGGGTGTGGCGGGCTGGGAAAGGTGCCCTTCCTCAGGAGGAAGCTGCTGCTGTGACCGCAGAGCTCTGCGCCCGGGTAGACCACATTCTTTGCAATCTTGTACTTATCAGCAAGTGCCCTGCCGGTGCACCTTGTGTTTAGTAAGCTATAATGATAGCAGTAACAGTAATAAATCACTACAATTATCCAGGCACTGGCCCTTCTATTACTACCTTATTCGGTTATGATAGTTAGTTCACTTAAGGATTAAACTAAAAAGAGGATAAGTCGCTGCTTCTAAAAAAAAACCAAGACGCAAATTCTGGCCCTGTGACTCATAATTAGCCCTTTTTCTTTGCCTGCCCCCTGAGAGGCCAAGTGCCTCATGCACCCAGCCAGGGGTTGATTTGTTGATTATGGTTTCTGGTGCCTGAGCCCTTCTTTCCGGTTCCAGCCATAGCCTTCCTTGATCAGAGCAATGTGGCTGGGGTGTGCAGGGAGTAAAGGAGCCACGGGAGAACGACTGAGGGAAGACTTTGAGAATCACTTTGCTGTTTCTTGCAAGGGCTGAATAAACTTCCTAGGTGAGAAAGGAACAATGCCCAAAAAGGCCAGTGCTTCTCTGGTTCTGTATGGGACCTAGTAGGCTTTAGGTCAGAGGAGGATGTCTGTTTACAAAGGTAAGACCTCAGCAGACCATGACAGACTCTGCAAAGGAATTCATTATATTCAGTTTCTTTGTTTAAAACATCAGAACCAATTGAGTCCAGCTCACTTAAAATGACTCACTTTATCATCATGCAATTTCTCAGGGCTGTTGTAACCTGTGAAAAGAAATTCTTCTGCAGGCATGCTTTTTTCCATTGTTACACCCCCTTTAATTCCTAAACCCTGGGAGCCCCTATGTATTCAGCTTGCAGTGGCAGGAGAAAGCCACATCCAGACAGGAACCCAAGAATTTGCATTGGGAGATGCATTGGGAGGTCTCAAGTACAAAAGGAGGAATGCTGCTAAAGCTCTTAGCTCCAGGTCAGACCATCTATTATCATTGGCAGTGGCTCTTTCAAAAGAGCAAATGCATAGAATTCTGTCCAAGGTCTTGTTGTCCCCAGAAATCTGTGTTTTCTGTGGGAAGGTCATCTCTGTTGGGCATTTCCAGGGTCTCTTGACCTGGTTGGCCACTCTGGTAATTTGGAGGAGTGGTAGGACACACCACACCTCCCCTAAATGACTCTCCATGGAAAGCTTTGTGCCTGAGCAGAGCAGGGGAGCCAAGATTTATATCAGGATATACCCAAGTGGTGCTATTAAACGTGTGTTCTCTCCCAACAGGTGGGTTTGATTTGGATATCAAAGGCTGGGGCGGAGAGGACGTGCACCTGTATCGCAAGTATCTCCATAGCAACCTCATAGTGGTGCGGACACCTGTCCGGGGACTCTTCCACCTCTGGCATGAGAAGCGCTGTGTGGACGAGCTGACCCCTGAGCAGTACAAGATGTGCATGCAGTCCAAAGCCATGAACGAGGCATCCCACGGGCAGCTGGGGATGCTAGTCTTCCGGCATGAGATAGAAGCTCACCTGCGCAAACAGAAACAGAAGACAAGCAGCAAAAAATCATGAGCCCCTAGGGAGTGGATTTGGAGAGACAATTTTTTCTTCCTTTTGCAATTACCAAAAAAAAAAAAAAAAAAAAAGGCTGTAACAAGGAAAGACTGCCATAAAGGGCAAAAAAAGAATGTGACTGATTAGTAAGAGACGACAGGAGAGAGCCTCCAATTTCTCTCTATTTGGCTTTATGCAAGAGGAGTTAAAATCTCCACTGTGCCTCCAGACATAGCCCGGATGCACCGAAGAAGTCTGACAAAGGCGAAATGATTGGGAGATGATAAGCCTGATGGTATGGAGGTTTTGATTGTGTTTACAACAAAATGAGATCTGTTGTTTTCTCTGCTTATTGAAATATTCATGAATTAAGACTAGTTTTGTAAAAAGTTCATTAGAATGAAAGGCAAGGCATTTCTGCTCATGTGATTGATTCTATCAGTGGGATGCTCGTTGTAGAAATGCCAGAGTCTCAGAAGGCAGCAGAGGACACTGAGTCAAATGTGGGGATTCGCTGTCCTGAACCTCATGAAGATAGTAAGCAAAATCAGATGGACTAGATGGACCAGTAACCATAAATACTGTGTCATTTTCCCCTAAGATTAACCAAAAATAATCTACTTATCTTTTGGTCATCTTTTTAACCCTCTCCATTTGTTTATTTAAAAATGCACTTTCTTTTTGCCTGTGAGTTATACTCTGCTTATTTAATTTCCGATTTGCAAGCCTTACTAAGAGAGCACAAGTTAGCACATATGTTTATGTTTTTTTTTTTTTAAGAAGATATTTTTAGATGCATTGTGAGAACTTTCAGTTCAGAACATCGGATTGTATCACATCCGAGGACTTGCCAAATGTGGATACTGTCCGGCTCTGAAGGTCTGGGCCTTGAGACAGAGGGAGGCCTGGCTGGGGCCACTGAGAAAGGGGTGTGCAGACACTTTATCTGAAGAGTGTGCAGGAAGAGGAACAACTGAACACTGGAAGAAAAGGGAAAGACACCTTCACCGGAAAAGAAATGCATTCTGACTGATGCTATCTGGATATATTTAAAAGTCACTTTCTTACCTGTTTAAATAAACCAAAGTTATGAACCAAACAATCTCTTTTCAAAGCAGGGTGCTCTTCCTGGCTTCTGGCTTCCATAAGAAGAAAATCAGGAGAAAACAAAAACAAAACTCAATCTGTCTGCCGGAGTCCAGTGAAATGGAAGTTTTTACTACACATTCACTCACCCCAGGCTAGGTGGAAGTAACTTCATTATTTTTAAAATCAAGCAGTTCTACTCAATCACCAAGATGCTTCTGAAAATTGCATTTTATTACAGTTTCAAAGTGTTTTTTAAAATAAGTACAGTTAACACTGAGTGTTTTCTATATCCATGTGAGGATAATTTATTTATTAGCCAGCACCAGATGCATGAGCTAATTATCTCTCTGATTCCTTTCCTTCTGTTTGCCTACAGTAAACTCATTGTTTAAAAGCTTCAAGAGCATTCAAGCTGTTGGCATAAGAAAAGGCATTGTATTGATTTGTACTGGTAGTTCATAAAATTTAATTAAAACCCAAGACATGAATGGAAGGTGGCATTGCACAGCTAATAAAAATATGATTTGTGGATTTGATTTCTTCTTGGAATAAAAATGCTGTCTTTAATTTTTGGAAAACAGTATTTTATGTACAAAGCAGAACTTCTCAAGATAATTCTTCACTGAGTGTGACTGCTGGGGTTGCCATAGGCATTTAAGAGCATCCTGTAGCCAACGGATGCCATGAATATCTCCTACACAGTTTTTCTTTCTCTTTATTTCTTCTTTTGTCTCTCTCTCCACGTTTGCACTACATAATGTTTGTATTCCTTGTGTGGAGTTGGTGCACGTACAAAATACATCTTCATTCTTTTTTTCCTCCCCTTTCTCTCCTCTTCCCTTCCCATCTCTCTCCATCTCTTGATCCCCTTTCCATTTGGAAAATATATTATCTATCTCATATTTTGCTCTGTACTTATATTTTGGGTTTCTCATATATGAGAAGTCATGCAATATTTAAACTTGTGTTTCTGATTTACTTCACTTAGTATTGTGGTCTCAAAGGGCATTCGTATTCCTACAAGTGACTCAAGTTTGGCTTTCTTTATGGAGAGTATTACTGCATTGTATGTAAATACCACCTTTTCATTATCCATTCATCTGTTGATGCACATACAGGTTGCTTGCAAGATTTAGCTATTATGAATTGTGATGCTATAAATATAGGTGTGCATGGATCACTCTAATATGATGCCTTTAATTCTTTAGGGAATTAGCTGAAGGGGAATAGCCTCTAGTCATTGTGGATGTGCCCTGGGAATCCACACCAGGCAAGAGGAAGAAGAGGACTGTAATGAAAAACCTGAACTATTGATACATTGTACTTGGCCTTTTGAATTACAGGAAATTGAGAAGTGCTTCCCAAGGCCCCTTTCTACTCTGTGTTTAATATTTTCATATACTGTGGTGATATTGTAGAGTTTAGGGCACTGTCCGGCCTGTCTGGTGGTCCTGATGGATGTGTGACTGACCAGAGTCAGGAGGATGCATTTCCAACAATGCTGGTGTTAGAGATCAAATATTTAAGCCATGAAATTGAGCAGGTCTAAGTCTCTCCCCATGCTGCAGTACTGGGCTGCACTCCACAGGCTAATCAGCCCTTTGTGCTTGTTTACATTGCATGGCACAGGTGCCCAGGACAGTGGATAAGAATTGGGACTTTAAACAAAAGTTACTGAGAGTGGCTGAAGAGGTAAAGAAACAACCTGCATAGTTCTTTATTTCTTTTAAAAGCTTAGTTGGGTAAAGCAGCTTTATCAAAGGACAGAGGCTCTTGGAAAGTACGGGCAAGTCGTCTGTCTACGTGGCCTGCTTGAAGTATACGTTAAAGAAAAAGCCCAGTAATGCATAAATAGGACGCTGGAATTTAAACTCACATAGCAAAGGAAAGCAGCAACAAAACTGGTTTGAAGAACCCAGCGCATTGTATCTTGCAGAGGAAGGATGCTGCCAGGAAACACTGAGACTTGGGCTGTTGAAGACCCTTTCCAATTCTGCACACATATGCTGTATCTACCCCCTTTCAACTGCCTGTTACCCAACTATCTAACTGAACTGGGGTCTAGAATACACTTGGAGTCTCCCCATCAGCACTGATGTAGCTACATCGGAGCCAAATAGTACCTTACCCCAGCTTCTCCCTCAAAGGCAGGTTGGCATCTTGAAATAAGCCACAGTAGTAGTTACTCTATGCATATTGGCAATTGGTACATGCTACTAGCCAAGTCTTGCTACCGGCCACGCCATACCCATATCCCACCTGTTGGTAATTATTTACCAACACCACTGCCTCCAAGTGAGATACCTGGCCTCCTTGTGCTATTTTGCCTCCAGTTTTCTACCTTCCAACCCCTCTTGCTAGTCATAAGGGTGGTCTGCTTGCCTCTTTACACACCTCAGTAATGGAGAATCTGACCTATGAAAATGACTACCCAGAACCTGCTTTACTAATTTGTCAAGTCACCTGATACATAGTTTTATCTAATTGTACAAGGATTCAGTACCACCGGTGGCTAATATCATGGCTTTTCCAGCCAGACAACCAGGACGCGAGTACCAGTACTTTGTTTTTGGGTTTTTTTTGTTTCTTGTGTGTGTGTGTATGTGTGTGTGTGTGGTACTCAAAGATTCACCCTTTATACAGGATCTCACTAAAGGACTTAAGTTGCCTGCGCTAGGTTCCAAATTGTGAGCTTCCTAAGTGCTGGGATTACAGCCGCATGTGCCACCATGCCCAGCTGTAAGTTTTATTTCTTCATTTTTATTTTATTTCATTTCTTTTATGGTACTAGAAATTGAACTCAGGCCTCATGCAAACACTTTACCAATGAGCTACATCCCTAGTCTATTTTTTTTTTTTTTAAGATAGGGTCTTGCTGTGTAGCCTAGGCTGACTTTGAACTTGGGATCTTATTTCTTTAGCCTCCTGAGTGCTGAGATTACAGGCATATGCCACCACACTCTTCAAATTCTAGCTCTTTCATTTGAAACTTACATGAATTTAAATGAGTCACTTAATGTCTGTGTACCTCAGGTTTCTGATTCGGGGTAATGAATGATGAGTGCAATCTCATGTATATCATAGGATTATTGTGAAGATTAAATGAGTCAATATGGATGACGTATTGAGGACATGTCACACACAGCAGGCACATGGCAGTTATTTATGTCTAGTTAGTATTCAGCACACAACTCCTTGAGGACTGTATCTGGCAAATTTTGAGCTCAGTATGCCCAGCACTTCCTGGATGAAATCAGAGCACCGCTAAGGACCATGCATTAGAGATTGTTTTTGTCATTCCGAAAACTCCATCTGCACCACGGAGAAGAGTCCTAGGAGTGTAAAATGTAGTGGATAATTTTTACCTTAAATTTTTGTGCTCAGTAATTTGGAGTCGATGGCTCCCCTAGGCAGTTGGGAGGCATTACACGTTTTTGAAGTAAGGATTACAGCCAGGAGGCTTATGTTCAAAACGCCCACCTTAGAAGGTAAGTAATATCATTACCTCCATTTTCCAGGTGCAGAAAATTGAAGCTCGGCAGTGTTAAAAGATTCTCCCAGAGGCTCAGCAGGAGTCAGGTGAGCCCTGTGTGAACATCTATCCCGTGGCCAACTCTAGATGGGCTTGAAGGTTTGAGAAAAGAGTTTTGGCCCTGGAGCAAGTCCAAAGCTTGCCCTCTTTGTACCCTGGTTTGCCACCATTTCTCTGCCACCATACCTCGAGCCCCACCTTAGAAATCCAGAGAAGCAATGAAAACTCGTTAACACCGTGATCTGGGAACACGTGCAGAACTCCAAGATGTGAAATTTAAAAACCATCTTGAGTAGGAGGGAAGAGCAGGTGGGACAACTTGTGTTTAAAAAAAAAAGAGAGAGAGAGAACATGATACTGTTTCTGAGAGCTACTAATGAGAGATAATGACCTTGGGCAGCTTCTTAGTGGGATGGGTGTGTTTTCCTCCCAACACACATCAAATACCTGGCAGCTTTGTGTGATCCATATTCTGATCAGCTTTATATTTTAATTCAAAGCTATTTCTCCTGGCAGGGCTCAGGGATTTGCTGTTGCTGCCAAAAACTGTGGGGACTGTGCCAGTTGGTTAGGGGGCTTGGGGGGGTGGTTTTTTCCAACACAGAGAATATGTTCTTTCCTGTTGGTAGAGGTGCCTTTCAAATGGTCTCTGCATTGCTGAGCCTCTGAACGTGCTCTCTGGAGTAGGCAGCCCCAGCTCCCCTGGGCTGCATCTGGCTTTTTGGCAATTCTAATAAGACAGTGAACCCAGAGATTGGATATGGGGTAAAAGGGAGGGCAGTTATGAGGAAGGTCACAGCCTGGGATGGCAGGTGTCACTCTGGGGAGAGAAGCGAGCTATGCTCTTTCCTCCACAGTCACCTGAGATGCAGGGATAGCCAGGTCACCTACTGCAGCCTCTGCCTAGCACTCACCAAATGTGGGTTGTTTAGTGAAGTGGATTAGTTTCTTGTTCCTCAGCAGCTGTAGAGTCAGACACTGTAGCCTGGACTGCAGTAAGTAGAGTACAGGCAGCTCTTTTGCCCTTCATCCTGACCCTATAGTATCTAATACCAATGTCCAACTGGGATTTGTTTTTTTTTTGTTTTTTTTTTTTTGTTGTTGTTGTTGTTGTTTTTGTGGCACTGGGGATTGAACTCAGCCTCACGCCTGCCAGACAGGCGTTTAAGCCACTGAGCCAAACTTCCAGTCCTAGTTTTTGACGCAGGGTCGCACTATGTAGCTCAGGCTGGCCTTGCGCTTGCGTTGTAGCCCAAGCCAGCCCTGAACTCACAACACTCCACCTACCCCAACTGGGATTTAAAGACAGTAAGTGCCATCACCTGGCATGTTATGGCTTTGAAGATCATTTGAGAATAATTTTAAAACCCAAAAGAATAGAAAGCCCTCCAAATCAAGCAAAGGCTGAGGGAATTTTTATTTAACAACCTTTTCTTCCAGTTACTAGACTCAAACGGCACCATGTAAAAATCAGATCAATGGTGTTGGGCAGCGTTTGCTGGGTCTCTAAGACAGGCTCCCTGCCCTCAAAGGACAGGGCATTCGCCATGTTTGGTTCCTGGGGCACAGTGCTGGGGGGAGTTACAGGCTCTTGACTCAGTTGATGAGAAGACTTCACAAAGGGCATCCTGTTAGCTGAAGAAATCCCGAAGATGGGCAAAGGCAATAGGGCCTCACCCCACTAGCCATCAGGCTTTGCTGCGGCCCCACCCAGTCTGTTGGGGAGACAGGCAGGGTAAGTTCCAAAGTAACAGGTCTTCTGCTCTTAAAGGGAGGCAAACATTTGGGGATTTCTAATCAGTAATTCATAGGTAACTGAGTCAGTTTGTGAATGGCCATTTTTGGGGCACCAGTAACCTAGGAGTTGTCAATCATTTCCCCCTTATAGATCATCCCAGAAACTCCAGGAAATGGGCCACTGGGGGTGCACAGCCTATCAGTTACATAAGCTGTCAGTAAAAAGGGCCTGGCCTGCATGGATGGTAGCCTTGCTGATTCCACAGCTCCCCGGGAATGATTGCTGTTCACAGAAATACTTCTTTATGGCCCGCATTTGACACATTTTTTTTTCTAATCCTTAGAATCCAGGCGACTTTAGTAACTCTAGGGATGAAGGCGGCAAAGCTCACACAGGATTACTAATAATTTTTTTCTAGATTCCACATAGTTAATAGGTAGGATTGAACCCCAAAATTTGCTAGGTTTGCTCTTTATCCAGCTACTTCATTATCAGCTAATCTTCTTATCACAGATTAAAATGAGAGTACTTTGATTCTTTAAGCTTCTTAACAGTTTCTGGTCTTGGGTAGCAGTGAGAAGTGTAAAGATCCCTGAACAGGGAGAGAAGGAAGGATGGCAAGTCAACAAGAAATGTAAGGGTAGTACTAAAATCCACAGAGAAGCAACACTGCAGAAGATTTCATCTTTTGTGTGGAAGTGGCAGAGATGAGTAGCTCTCCTAAAGTACATCAGAAAGAGTAAATAAAAATGATGAGGAAGAGATTACACAAACACCCAAGAGAAAGCTAAGATTTACAGCTAGCCTGAGAAAGAGAAAAACACAATTCGAGTAGAAGTATTACTCAAAGATATAATTGTAGGGCTGGGTGTGATGGCACATGCATGTAACCCCAGTACTGAGGAGGCTGAGGTAGGAGGATTGCTGCAAGCTCAAGGCCAGCCTGGGCTACAAAGTGAGTTCAAGGCCAGCCTGAACTGTACAGTGAAACCCTGTCTCAAAAAAAAAAAAAAAAAAAAAAGGTATAATTGTAGAAAATTTATGTTCTAAGAAAGATGTGCACTTTGACCTAAAGTGTTTACTATGTTACTGACAAAAATGAAACCAAAGAGGTTCCCAGGGATATGTACCCAACATATGCTGTAAATACCATTGTGTCCTCTCCGTGCACCAAATGACAGGAGCCCCAAGATATGAATGTATGAAAGCCACATGTTTGGACACTAGTGTATTAAGAAAGTTACTTCTGTAGAAGGGGAAACTGCAAAAATTTAAGCCACTAAGTCTTTCTCTTTTTAACCTAAAAGTAGATTTCATGCCATATTAGCACGTGGTCTTATATTAAAAGGGTAGTTTAATTCCAAAGCATTAGCTCAAATAGGCAACTTTTATATATAAATGTCCTGGAGATATTTTTGGTGGCCTGTCCATTACCCATCTTCATGTTTGCTTTCTCTTGATCCTTTTCCTCCTTAACTATACCTGTGCTTTTCTTCTTCCTAGGGTGAAACAGGAGCCAGTCTCCTCGAGGCCTAGCACTGCTGGTAACAGGAAGGGACAAGCTAACTTTCCTATGCAACCTAGTACAGCAGGGTAGGGCAGGGGACAAGAACCAGAGGTCTTGGGCGGGAGGTTCTGGTTACAGAAGCAGTGACCAGGACATGTGAAGGGGAGAGACTCCAGAATCAGACTGAAGGAGAGAAGAATCAACTCAGACACAGATTAGCATTTGGGAACAGACCCGAAGTCTTTGAAAATCTGCACGTCAGCGTCCCTGGGGTTGAGAACCTGGCAGTAACATAACTTCCCTGACCAAGAGATTTTGGGCAGGTGGGTCAGGAAGCTGGGCTCCTAAGGCAGTAAGAGATGACCAACGTCAAGGTCTGGATGTCACCTTAGATCATCACTAGAATCAGACACTAAATCCAAACCTCTTCAACCCCACTTATCAATTTATGAATTCCAGAAAGAATTTTTTTCCCAAAGAATTCCCAAATTCTTTCCCAAAGAATTTCAAGTATTACTCCTATCATCAGACACTAGACATTTTCTTCTCTGAGTATCAATAATCAACAGGAAAATAGTATAGGACTTGAGTATGTTCCCCCTTGTAATAGCAGGTGTTACGGTTTGTGTCATGTGGTTTTAGAACTTTCTCAAAGGTGGCTGAATCTAGAGTGTGCAATACTGGGATTAAGGGTGACTGCTGGATCAATCCAGAGATTGGATTGGCACTACCCTAAGCCTGGTAGACTGGATACACTATAAGGAACAGAAAGAGGCCTGTCTCGCCCTTTTGGCTTTTGTTGCTTTTGTTGTCTTCCACTGCCATGAACTGTTGCCCCTCTACCATGTGCCACTCTACCTTGGAGCCAGCCAATTATGGACTGAAGCCTCCACAAACTGTAAGCTAACTAAACCTTTCCCCTTTTAACTTTGGGTGTTGGGTATTTTGTCTTGGCAACAAGAGAAAAGTAACTAACACTTTAGTTCAGTTGGATCATTTCCTGCTTTCTAAATTTTCCTTCAGTCATGCAGTGAAGGCTATCATATAATCATACGTATGTGATGCTGGAATCTTATGTATCTTCATAACTATTGTGGCTATTGGGTATTTCACTCATTCCAGTGAGCAATACAATTTAAGGTTGAAGAGCCGGATGAAGATAATAAAGACCACCCAGTTAAAAATATCTTGTTTCAGAAGCAAAAACAGTTTCAGAGAGGTAAAGAGACTTGCCCAAAATTACACAGAATAGTGGGAAGAGAAGGAAAGAGGAGAGGCTTCTGCATAATGTCTGACTGCTGCGCCACAGAAACAAAAGCTAAGAGATGGGTTCTTATAAAAGTCTAACAATGGAAACCATTTTCAGTTCATTATGACTCTGCAGCTATGAATGGGTCTATGAGAAGTGCAGACTCATAATTACATCAGCTACTGTATTAGCTTCCTGGGGCTGCTGCAAAAAATTACCAGAAACAGTGACTTAAAAGTAGATATTTCTTCTTTCGCAGTTCTGGGAGTTAGAAGGCTGAAATCAAGGTGTCCACAAGGCCAGGTCTCCTGAAGCTCTGGAGAGAATCTGTTTCATGCCTCTCTCCTGCCATCTCAGCATCTGAGGGTTGTGGGTTATCCCCAATTCCCGGTATTTCCTGCCCTGCAGCAACATCATTCCTGCCTCTGCTTGTGTTGTCCCCTGGCCATCTTCTCTGGGGGGCTGTGTTTCTGAATCTCTCTCTCCTTGTGAGGATCCTAGCCATAGGCTTTATCTCTATCCACAAAGACCCTATGTCCAAACAAGGTCACACTCACATACAGAGGGTTAGGACTTCAAGGTATCTTTTTGGGGAACACAATCCAACCCACAAACAGTATCCAAACAGCTGACTTATTGTGTTATTATCTATGTACCACTAAGGCAGAGCAAGCACTGTCTCCATTCCTTAGAATGAGGAAACAAACTCATAGATGCTTGCTTTCCTACAGTCCACATGTATTTTTTATGTGTTAAGACTCTCATTCTACATTTTAAAATGTCCAATCCGATTTACACTTGTGAGTTGTTTTGCTGCTTCCCACACACACAGTAAGGAAGGTATGTTTTGAGGATCATTTCATCCATTAGTAAGGACTTTGTCAGCATTCCCGAGCCAAGGTGGAACTTCACAAAAGCAGGACCCTGAGATCTTCAGAGATGATACAAAGAGGGAATGGAGAAGTCACAAAAAACTTCACAGAAGCTACTGGTTTTTGAAGTACAACCGAATTCCTGCAGTTTCTTCTGTGTTTGCTTTATTTATATCCATTATTAAGGTCATATCCTTCATGTTAGATCACTGCTGCAATTGGGACTCTTCTCTCTTTACTTTTGCAATGCAGATGAAGCAGAGGTCACGTCCCCTTGACAGCAAACCCCAGCATTGGTGCAGAAGAGAGGTTTCAATGAGGACTTCCGGGAAACTTTCTGTATTGGCTCCACTGCAGGGTGACTTTGGCTTCATACACAAAAGTCAAGAGAAAGCCCAGCCGGAAGTCATACGATGACCTGGACAGACACTGTTACTCAAAGAGCTCCAGGTAGTCAGGCGGTTGCTCCTGCTGACCACAGGGGTAGAGCAGGAGCTCCTTTCCCAAGGAGGTTATGGGTTCCTCCTGTCAATCAGAAGGCATACAGTCAGGGTGCGTTGTGTTATAGGTGCCCTTCCTACCTCCTCAGGGGCACTACTCCATCCCTGATTTACACAAAGCTTTGCTGGTCTATGATGGTCTTAAAAGAGATTTTCATCCCCGCACTCTTTTTCTCTAGGGCTTGAATTCTGACTTAAGATTCATTCCCAGATGTAATGAGTATGTGCTCAACTTTGTTAGCACCTCTGATACTCTCCACCACAGTGGAGTCTCCTTGAGTGTTTGAGGAATAACTGGGCTCTGAGATAAAAGAAATGCAATTAAGAATCCTGATTATTAGTAAAAATTATCAAAGATTAATCCTCCCATTAATGATCGCAATCATTTTTTTGTAATTGCCTTTTGTTGTTAGAGCTGCTATAGGACAATATTTTAAAAAGCAAACTGAGTTTATGACTCACTTTACCTTGTGATATTCCACCAAATCCGCCAGGGTGGCGTGCTGCAGCTGGTCCACACCCAGGAAGCTGTAGGAGTCGGCAGAGGCATCTATGAGGAAGTGTTTACAGCCTTCTTCTGACAGGTAGGATAGGGCATAGCCTTTGATCTTTTCACTGACTCGGATCAGAAAACTGCCTGGCACACATGTACTTAGGAGCTCATTGGCTTTCTTTAGCGTAAGAATTCCTGTGGGAAAGAGTGGGGGGAAAATGAGAACAGATATTCCAGCCAAATCCTGAGTCTTCTCCTGTAAAGTCTAACTATATGGATAAGGTTTAGTAAAAAATCAGAACCACTGTAAATGTATTTTGGATTTAGGCCTATAGTAAATTATTCAGGTACATTTGGTAACTGGACAGGGAGAGATTTTATAGCTGAATGAATACTATGAATGAAAGCTATGTTAACTGTAAGAAGAACACATTCCCACTTGCATACTGACTTATGGCAGCACAGGTGGTATTTAGCTCAGGAGGCAGGGTGACAGGACGCCCTGATGTCATACTGGGAGTGTCCGTTCGGAGGGGGATGTAAGATGCCCTGTGCAACCCAGCGCAGCCTACTGATGAACACTCAGTGACTTAAAGAATGAATGACATCACTTGGTCTAGAACAGTGGTTCTCAACCAGAGTGATGTCTGAGAGACATTTTTGGTGGTCGTGGATGGGACTGTAACTTGCATTCAGGGGACAGAGGCCAGGGGTGCCATTAAATAGCCTCTGATACACAGGAAACCTCATACCACCAAGAATTGGCCAGCACGGAAGTGTCAAAAGGGCTAAAGGTGAGATGGACTGGTCTAGGAGGTTCAACAAGTTAGTGACACAATCACAATAGACACTGGTCTACAGCAATTGCCTTCCACTGCAATTGCTCCTCAATGCATGTATCCATTGATGTCTACAGAAATGAATATATATTATATATAACACATATATTTAACTTCTTACATATAATGAAGTCTTATATGCAGAGTCATAGTTTGATGCTTCTTGATTCCCATCAGCTTTTCCCCTAACTCGTGAGGATCAATTCAAATTCCAAAGTTCCCGTTATTCCTATTGTAATTCTTCAGATGAATAGATAATGTTGTAAGACATACAGGAAGAGCACCAATGTAGCAACTTGCTGAATTATTCAGTGCGCTCTGGTTTGCCAGGAAGGAGCAGCACTCCCTTCATGTCCTTTTTCATTTCAGTAAACTGAAGCTCTTGACTTTGCCTCCTCCACAATTAGCTCCCTGGTGATGCTCAGTACCTCATTACCAGGAAAGCAGGAAGGCAAAAACCTTCTTGTGAAAAGGCAGTGGGTTACCGTAGCCCTTCTGATTCCTAATAATTAAGAAGTGAACCCTAATCACCCATAACACAATGCAACATAAAAACCATTTCTGCTCTCTATTCTGTAAACAGACTTTTAATGAGGGGGAGTTAAATTGCCTGTTCTCCGCCAACCAAGCTCAATCCACCAGCCTCTCCTACCTGCCTTTATCCCAGACACCATTTAGGAGGATGTGGCTGCAGGTCCTGCACACAGCGCCCAGTGTGAGAGCTCAGGTCAAGCACTAAGTTTTGGGAAAAGGCTCAGCAGCTTACTCTGCATATAGGGAGGATGTGGCCCTGAAACAGAAGAAAATCTGTGTCCTCTCTTCCACGTGCCCAGCTCTACTGCACTGACTTTGAGTAGAACACCGATGCATTTCTATGGTAGACATCCTGCCCAGCTGCCTGTCTGTCCTTTCCCTGATGAGCCTGGCCTTCTGATACATGCAGACCTGGCTGGCACTGAGAAAGCCTCCTGATACAGATGCTGGGGTTCAAATGGTGTCCAGCACACAAAGGCTTCTGCTCGCACTGGTCTATTTCACCTTCCCAAACATAGCTGGTGCCACTGATAAGTTACACATGACAATCAGAAGTGGAAGCTCAACAACGAGCAGCCAGTCTGTGCAGGGACTGCATGTGACAGAGCTCTGAAGGCACCATATGATATTGAGAGGCCAGGGATACAAGGAGCGATCAAAACATAGGGTGAATGCTACTTCTGACTACTGACCATCCAAAGGACAGGCAGACTTGGTAAAACATGACAGTGTGTCCCCATCCACCTTATTCACCAGATCTGAGACTGCTCAACTTCTGGGTCTTCCTCAAAGTCAAAGTGATCATGAAAAGCAGACATTCTGAATCAGCTCGGGACATTGAGGCAGCTACAACAGGTAACTAAAGACACTCACAAAGAGGATTTCCAGAACTGCTTCAGATAGTGGCGAGAAAGTTGGGATAAGTGTATTTTGAGTGAGGGGGAGAATTTTGGTACTGGGGATCAGACTTACCACCTCACACTTACCAGGCAGGCACTGTGCCACTGAGCTATATCCTCTGCTGAGGGGGAGAATGTTGAGGGAGATTAATGGCAACGTAGCTTTCACTGTTTTTTGCCCCCACACCTCATATTCTTCACTGGCACTAAAAAGCCCCTTTCAGAATGAAGGGCTTTCTAAACTAGGATTGGCAGAGTAGCTGAGTTCTGGAAAAGATTTCTGTCTCCCTACAACCTAACCAACAAGCTAGCTCTGAAATTCCAAGTTCCCTCAACACATGGAGCAGAAGTTATAACTTATAAAATCTGGAAGCTATTCAAATGTATTTAGATTTCTACAATGAAAGCTACTCTGGAAAATTACAACCAAACCTAGGCTAAGGTCAAATTCCTCCTCAAATCAGTTCAGATAGTAACCATAAATCACAGTGCCTGCAAGCCTCCTAATTGCTGTAATCATCACCCCTTACGCACTATCGTAGTAAAGGGGAAAACTGCGTAAGAGTAATTGTTCTTTTAAAAACTTTGTTCTTTTGAAACTGCCTCGCTCCACAACTGCTTTATGGCTTTATAATTACTTTCTTGACCCCTGTAACCAAACATACAGGATACATGATTGTACCAAGCTTCATAAACTGATGAGTGCTAATCTACCCCTGTAACAAATGACCTCACCCTGCAAGCTAATCAGAAGAACTGCCAGGCTGTTCCGTCTCGCCCTTGTACCTCCTGCTTGTGCATCATATAAAAGCCCTTGACCACCAGAAATCTGGGTCTGATATTCTGGGAATGATCCTGATTAGTGCCCGTTGGCGTAAATAAATCTGCCTCCAAACCTTGGGTGTTCTTTCGGTGTTTCTACTTGCCATCACAATAGCACTATCTAATTTCCTGAGATACCAGAACACAATAAAATTTTCTTGTAAATCCTAGGTTGTAATGGAAACTCTGAGTACACCACGGAGAGGGGGCAGGTTCAAAGATAAGCGCCATGGGCGCTGGGCTTTATGTGATCCAAGGAGGTGAGTTTTTTGCTTTGTGATGGGTTTCTGATCCTTAGGTACACACTCTCTTGGTACATTCAGAAGTACAGGTTGATGCATATGATTTTATCATTAAGGCTTCAAGGCAATGGGTGCATTCAGGGTACCCCAGCTGTGCTGCGTCTACTTCCTGAGTGTAAAGCGGACTCCAATGCCAGATACAGTTGGCTGTGGACACAGCAGCCTCTCCCCAGTGTCGATCACCCCTGGCTTCCCCTCACCCACTAAGAATTCTGAAGCAGGGCCTTGACTGATCTGGGATCATAGGATGGTTTCTGCATTAGTGAAAGGAGTACATGAGAGATTTATTTCACCAGTTTAATGGAGCACATTTTTACCAGGATAATCAATGACCTATCTCAGAGCTGGATCCAGAAGAAAGTAGCAGAACCAAGGCAGATGTCCTTGCAAAAGGTCTCACGGGGAGCCTGCACAGTCAGCATGTAAGTTCACACAGCTGGAGTTGAGGGTAAGCAGAAGAAACGCCCCACTCACTCCCCTCTCTGTGTGCTGCCTGGGCCTCCTCCAGAGCAACACTACGCAAAAACAACTTTCTGTACTGGTGGAAATATCCCCTGTGCCGGCCACGTGGTATCCACTAGCCACAAGTGACCACTGAGACCCTTAAATGGAGCTCACTGGCATCACTGAGTGACTCAACTTTAATTTTATTTAGTTTTCACCAATGTTGATGTGGAGAGCCACGTGTGATCTGGCTACTGCTCTGGACTGAGGAGCTCTAGATTTCTAGATTTAGCCCAGGCAGGCCAAGCCCAGAGCAACTACTTTCACACAGGGTACAGTCACAGACCCTAAGAGACTTGAAGGAGTAGACCTCAGAGTTCCACACTGCAGCTGCCCAGGCAAGAAGAGAGTGAAGCAACCGACCGTTTGGAGGGCTTATTCCAGGCAGCAACCCTGCTGGACTGTGAGTGCACACACTCGCTGCTTTCTTTAACCCCTTTTACATTTAAGGGCAGTGTTTTTGGAAAGGCTCCAGGGCCTGCCTGAGGTTCAAACTAGAAAGAGTGCATATACCCATAAACGCTCACCCTTGAGGTGAGGAATGAAGAGAAGGGCTAGAGCTCTTGAAATATTATTGGAATGTTTACTTCACAGTTCGAGATTAGAGTGATTTGCACTATTTATTTTCTCTTTACTCTCTTAAGGACTGGCTCTTCCTACCTGGGCTTGCTCTGCACCACACAAGCTCTGAGTCATTGCATGTATGAAGTCCTCAGGCATCTGCGCCATAGAGAAGCCAGAAGTACAGAAGTCATGGGACTTGCCCAAGGGCACACAGCCAGCTGGTGGGGGACCCTGATGTGAAGCCAGGCAGTGTGGCCCTAGAGGTGTGATTTGATCACTATTTACTTCACTGCCTCCCTTCCCCTGGCTTAAGGAAACAGTGTCCACCATCATGGCATGACCTGAAAAACCCTCAAGAAAGCACACGTGGACAAAGACAAGTTTCGTGACAGTCCTGTGCCATGCGGCAGAATTCCCTTCCCACGTGAAATCCTCAGTGGCAGCCCCGAAGCAGGGTTACTCTCTTGGCTGCTCACACACCCACACTCACCCCCTGGCCTCTGATGTCCTTCTAGGTAACCTCAGGACTCCACGAACACAGTGGGGAGCTACAAGACTAGTGCCCTAGACATTTGTAACAGGAAATCTGGGGCTCTTGGACACAGGGCTTTGGCACCCTAGGCAGTATCAGGGTGAAGATGTGAGCACATCACCTGCAAAATCTCAAGAAAGATAGGGGCTCAGCTGGCTATGGTGATGCACACCTGTAAGTCTAGTACTCTGGGAGGCTGAGGCAGGAGGACCACGAGTTTCAGCCCTGCCTGGGCAACTTCTCAGCTCAAGGTTAACAAACAGAAACAGCGAGAGAGAGAGACAGAGACAGAGAGAGGGAGGGAGAGAGACAGACACAGAGAAACAGAGAGAGAGAGAGAGAGAGAGAGAGAGGGAGAGAGAAAAGAAGGAAGAGAAGAAGAGAAAGAGGAAGAAAGGGCAGAGGTTTTAGCTGAATCCAAAAGCCCTGGGTTCAATCGCAGCACTGGAAAAAAAAAAAAGAGAGAGAAAGAGGACTGAGGTTCATGGACCACTCACATTAAGAGAAAAATGGTCACATTTTTGCAGGAAGTTTGCTGCATTTAGTCATTTATAATAAAATTCAGAGTGTCCAGAAGAAAACAGCAATGTGTAGCACTTTCCACGAATAGCTAGTTTTTCCCAGGATAAATCCATGCAGCTTTAGATGACTTCTGTTTAATCTTCTCCAGTTACTTTCGAAGGAAACAATCTGAACAAATAGGGAGTTATTACACAAGAAACCACAAAGAACGATCCAGACAAGTGCTGTGGCACTATTAACGTTTGTGAAGCCTCCTCGCTCTAAGAAGTCTCACTAGTCTCTCAAAAGGTCAGGGCAGTGACTGCCAGGAAAGGGCTTCCAGCTGCCCTTCCCTGCCATCCACAGCAGCATCATACTGATCACGGCCCACCGGCTCCATGTGTAAACGAGGCCAGCTGTGGACTATCCGCAGAGGCTTAAGAACAAAAGGCTTCAAGAAATTACATAAATCGGTAGTTTTTACTTGGAAGACAGATGCTTTAGTGAGGGCTGGGCAGTATATTGTCAGTCCTGTGAATAAGAAAACACTACTCCACAAGAAAATAGTTGAAGCACAGATCAGTTGACAGGTTTGCTAAGGTTGTAGCCTGCAAGATACCTCAGCAGGCATCTGTGAGCCTTTTGGGATGCCATCTTCTCTGGCTAGGGTGGTGTCTGGTCCCAGTGCTGAAGGAGATGGAGGATGACAAGATGCCAGGTGGAGAGGCATGAAAGAACACAGGACACCACCTGACAGTCATCTCCAGGGAACTCAGGTTCCAGAGCACAACTGCTCCCACAGAGACAGAGATAGATGATTTGCCCCCCGGGAGACCACGACAGCAGGATGTGTTGAAAACGACTGCATCAAAATAGCTGCAGTCTGAACTACACTGGCACTGCACCAAAATTAAAGGGAATTTCTTTTTTAAATAGCTTAAAATACAAACTACTGAGGTTAAAGCATTTAGAGGACAGGCTCCATTATATGCCGTGACTGCAGAAGACATCTACCAGAAAGGAGGATGCGTCAAGCTGCTCTATCAACAGTCTACTCATAGTCATATTTGAATAAGAAATTATTAATTGCATTTCAGAGGGAAAATGATCAACCATGCATGCATAAGGCAAACGTGAATTCTCCAGCAACAAAAACAACTGGAAAATTCCTACATCAGAAATCTTCTGTGCATTTATTTCTAAGTTTCCACCCACCTTCACTCCCCGTCCCTGCCAATTACTCAGCCCCCACTCACTGCTGTCTGTTTAAAAGGACTGGGGAAATGTTGGCAGACAGACTGAAGAAACGGATCCGTGAGCTTCCAGACAGATCGTCAGTTTTATTTATGCTTTGACCCTCTCTCTAGGCTGCTTCAAGGCATGTTATTGGGTCTAATTAATTACGCACCTACGCACTTTGGAGACTTCATAATCAGGAGCCATAATGCGTAGGACGAACTTTGTTAATCAGCGGACCTGACGGGTAGGGGACTTTCCAGCACTTATCACTTACTGTGCAAGCATCAAAAGCTAGAAGGTCTGTCGCAAAGATCACTGTGATACTATCACCAGATGCAAGAATAAAATGAACAAAAGCAAAGATTCAAGAGTCAAGATAGGCCCGAACTAAAAACAGGACAGGAAAACAGAAGACGGAGAAAGGGTAACAAGGACAGAAGAAAGTGATCTCCATAAGGGAATAAAGCTAGACTGTGAATCCACGAACTGAGAGCATTCCTTCAGCAACTCCCTCAGCCTCCCTGCTTCCCCTCCCAGCCCAGCTCAGCCTTCTCCGAGGCAGGTAGACTTCTCAGCAGCTTCCTTCTCTGCTGCTGGGTGTTCTTCCAAATCACTGTTGCCTTCTGAGGTGACCTCCTGGCTCCTTGAAGGACAGGCTCTGAATAAGGATTTGTGGATGTAGCCAGCAGGGGACTGTTTCTGCAGTAATTAAGATCTATTTTACTAAAGCACTGCCTGTGCCTTGTAGACGATATCATTAGCCAAAATGAGAGGCTGTGGGAGGGACTGGAGCATGGGCGGGAAGGGAGGCAGAACAGGAAGGGGGAGCATACCCTTCACCGCTCAGTCCTGTAAGCCTTGGCAGAAATGCTGTGTGCCAGGGGCAGTGCTGAGAACGGCACGTGCATGAGCTGATCTGCTTTATAAAAACAAACTCATGACATGTATTCATCATTACCTTCATTCACAGCAGAAAAAACACAACTCCATCCTCTGGGATCTGGTCATTAAATTTGAAAATGCACTCCCCCTTCATTTGTCTCTCTTTTTTTTCCTTCTGGGAGCTACATATGAAAGACTAGGACATTCAGCAATAGCTGCAAATGTCGTGAAAATGAGAAATACACAGGCTCAGGACAGATGTGAGAAGACCTTGAGTCTGCTTCTGTGCCACAGGCTGGTCCTGGACAAGAGGCAGCCCATGACCAGATAGCAAGATAAAGCACAAACAATACAGCCAACTGGACACTTTAAGATGGTTAAATTGGCAAATGTTACATAACATGAACTTTAACAAAGAATATATAAATAAATAAGGTCTCCATACCTCATATTATATGCAAAAATAAATTATAAGTGGATCGGGAATGAAAAAAAGAAGCAACGACAATAAAGGAAAAAGAGCTAAATTCAACATCATTGAAATTAAAAAAAAAAAAA
>RJWM01017003.1:0-44110 GCA_004363535.1 Dasyprocta punctata | reverse complement strand
ACAACAAAAAACAAAAAAGATTTATATCCAGCTGTGGCCAAATTGTAGCTCATTGCTTTAACTTGGCCTTCGATGAATCCAGTACTGCAAAGAGAACAGCTGCATGGCCGTGCTACATTTTCCTTGTTAACCATGTTCCGAAAAAAGCTTCCAGGGAACAAATTTTTGTCTTAAAATGACGCTTGACTACAGCACTGAGTGTAATTTATGTAAATCACAAATCATGGTTACAGTATCAGATCCCTAGAAGTCTGATAATAAGATTTGAATTACCGCTGATACTCCCAAGTTGTATTATCCCTAATGGTCCAAACAGCTATGAAGTTCTAGGATGCTATAATTAAATCACATTTATTATATTTTCCTATTTTATATTTTGCCCTGGATGTGCGTGTATAAAACAACCGACTTTTCACTTGTCATAAAGCCTGTTACATAGGCCTGTGAATTACTCAGCTTTTTGCTATTGCAAAAAAATGCATGAAAAATGAACTTATGAAGACCAACAGTTTAGTTTGACAGGGAGTTTAAGAGTTTTCAGTCCATGGTAATCTGGCTTTGTCACTTTGAGCCTGTAGTGGCACCAAGCATTGTGGTGGGGAGTACGTGGAAGACAAAGCTACTCATCTAGTGGTGACCAGGAAGCAAAAAGATAAAGGAAGTGACCATGATCCCAATTTCCCTTTTCAGGTCACATTCTCAATAACTGAACTTCCTTCTAATAAACCCAGAGCTCTAAAGGGCCCAACATCTTCTTATACCATCGCAGGTTAGTGACTAACCATTCAGCATGTGAGCCTTTGGGGACATTCAAGAGTCAATCCATACCAGTCTTTAAGGATTATCCTGTTTGCACCTCATTTGTTTTTTGAGAGTTTTGTTTTGTTTTATTTCTTTTATATTTAGAGGTCTGTATGGTCTCTGAGGATGTGTGCTAAGCTATATTTCTAGACAAAGAAACCCAAAGCAAAATTATCAACAGTAACACAGTGATGAGTGGATCTGATGTTAGATGCTCAGTGAGACAGATGGAGCTGTGAATATTAAAAATACTCAAAGAGGGAGGAAAAAAAGCATGGAAGGGTTTTGTCTGAGAGAGATATCAAGCAAGTGAACTTAAATGTAGAAGGTAAAAACTGAAGGAGAGCAGTTTCGAACTTTAGAAACAAAAGAAAGAGGTGTATAATACTTAAGCAACTTCTGATAAGATTTAAGAATGTAGGGTTTTGAACTTAAGAAATGAAAATGAAGAAGAAATTAATTTAATGATTCTGCTGCTTCACAGAATGCAAAATACAGTGAGATTCTAGAAAAGTTTTGGTTTATTCACATATTAGAAATATATTTTGCAGCTAGATGTGGTGGTGCAGGCCTATAACTCTAGTACTTGGGAAGTTGAGACAGGAGAATTGCCATGAATTCAAGGCCAGCCTGGACTATGGAAGCAATTTCAAGCCCAGCCTGCACTACATAGTGAGACCTTGTCTCAAATTTTTTTTTTATTTAAAAAAATCGAAAGTAGAGAGAAATACATCTTGCAATTTTTGAACAATAGGATGGCTCTTAGGAAGGATCAAACTTTTTGAGTTTATCTCAGAAAAGAACTTTAAGTCATTACAAATCCCCTGTTCCATTATTTGGTCCATCAGATTGTCAGCCAAGGTATGCAGGTGAATTTGGCTTGCCATGTGTTGTGTTACGGGGGTATTTATATGTTTGTTTTGAAGCTTGTTCCATTGGATGCAGAAATAGACCGAATAAATCAGGAAAATTCTTAGAAAGCTGCAGAATTTTCTCAAGATAATGTTCTTTAAGGACAGGCCAACAGTTCTGCCAGACTTTGAGGAGGTCTGGAACCAAAGGTCTAACAATCCTCAGGGCATATTCTATTGTCTTCTCTGATTTTCAATGTAATTCAAATACATCTACCCATTTGAAATCTCTGGCATTT
Organism: Dasyprocta punctata; assembly: GCA_004363535.1. Classification (NCBI taxonomy): domain Eukaryota; kingdom Metazoa; phylum Chordata; class Mammalia; order Rodentia; family Dasyproctidae; genus Dasyprocta; species Dasyprocta punctata. The sequence goes on along the minus strand of RJWM01017003.1, from coordinate 42,159 downwards.
CAGAGCTACAGTCATTAATGTCCAGCTAAATCAATTACCTGGAAAAGTTTTTTTAAAAATTTAATCTCAGGAATGAGCCCTGGAATCCTAAATAGTGTTCCTGATTTCCACAGTAGAAAACAGCATCGCCAACTCTCTCTTACCTGGTCATAAATAAATTCTATTCCCCTTACCCCTCACCTCCGTCTCTTCATAAAGTTTGATTCTTTCAACCAACAGCATGTATTTTTACATCTCTACGGATCCCTACATATGATAATTTTAATCCAAACCATCACTGACCACATTCACATTTATCTTTCTTTTGCAAATTCTCTTCAAATTCTCTAATACATTAGATTGGAGTAATCTAGTAAAGCAGAAAGAACAAAGCCAAAACAACATAAACGTGTGCTAAACATAATAGCTTTAACAAATGAATGTGCCATATAACTGATAAAATCTGAACTCTGTCCTAGGTTATAAGATCTTCTTTGACATGACTTTGTCCTTTCCTGTAGTCTAGTATAACGTTACATTTTTCTTTGCCTACAATACTCCTGAAACTGAGATACTTTCTCTTCTTTGAACATGCCAAGATCTTTTTGAATTTAGGATATTTTCAGACTGTTTAATGTTACTATTCTTCCTCCAGATCTACATAAAATTGCCTTATTTTTATTATTTGGTGTATGTCACCTAATATATTTTCATCTGAAAAAAAGAGCTTTTTTTCAAAGGCTCCATGAAAATGCATTAATCTATTAGTCCATGTATTGGAAGTCCAGAAGAAATTCAGGTTCACGGTTACTTCAGTACAATGATGGAAGTTTTGTTTCTCTGTGAATATCTGGAGTTTTCTTCCATGGGATGGCTTTCATTTCAGAGTGCGTGAAACTGGCTGCTGCATTTCTAGATTGTCTTGGTGACTTTTCTCTCATTGCTAGGACAAAATACCTGACACCCAAAATTAAGGAAGGAAAGGTTTATTTAACTCACTGTTTATGGAGGTTTCAGTTCATAATCAGCTGGCTCTCAGGCAGGGTAGTGTGACACCAGCCTAACACTTCAAGGCAGCAGAGGACAGCAAAGCAACAAGAGCAAAAGGTGGGGGGCGGGGATCAAGCCTCTTTTCCTTCCTTATATTGTACATAGGCCACTACACACCCCACTCCAGGCTAAGTGTAGCACTCAGGAAATTTGTTTGTCCTCCTCTTGCACATGATGAGGATATTTACAAAGTAAGGACTCAGGCTTCTTGCTGAGTTGCTTAGTTAAACTTTTAAACTACTACGGGTTGACACAGTGTATCAACCACAACACAGACTTGGTAAGCTAAGTATCCTACTGCTTAACATGCCTAAGAGATATACTACTTTCTGCTGCTTCTCTGTTGAGACCAAGGTATATTTTTATAAATTTTCTCAGGAAAATATTATTTTCCATGTCTAGAGTTCAAAGTCATCTCTCAATCAGCACCTGTAGACAGATATTATCTGAAGCAGTTTTAATTAGTCCTGTATCGCCTGCCTCATTTCTTAGTGCCGTTAGCATTCCTCAAGCTGATGAGGTGTGGTGATACAAATAAACATCATGGTAGCTGCCAAATGAAAGGGGGATGCACTTAACTGCTGTGTCAACTGCAAGTTCTCATTCTAACAGTGTGACTGTATAAAGATGTCACGCATGGTCATCCTATCTAGAACAACTTCCTCTGGTAAGTGTCTACAGATCACTATTCATTTCTTTGAGTTTATCGCAATCTGGATTATGTCTCATATAAAATTGTACTTCTTGGTTGACTATATTCTCCGCTGCTCTAAAACTTACCTGAAAGTGAAGACTCTATGGCATCACTTGTTCGATAATGAGTTCAATGCTTCTCATATATCAAAAGCTTTATTAGTTTGCTATTGGTGCTTTAACAAATTATGACAAACGGTGACTTAGAGCAACATAAATTTATTGTATTTTGCTTCTGGTGTGAAGAAATCCGAAATATGCCTTACTGGGATAAAAATCAAACTGTTAGAACCTTATAGAGCTACACTATTGAGTCACTTCTGGCAGATCTAGGGAAGAATCTTGTAATTTCACCATCAGAACATATGGAGGGGGAAGAATTGTTGAGGGAAATAGCATAAACAACAAAATGACAATTGGCTGTAAATGCTAGAAAATCTCTCATAATAAGTTCTAAAGGTATCTACACAAATGTTGCAGAAGTTTGTGGCCTATAAACCACAGGGAAAAAAAAATATAGAGGAACCTGAGTTCTCTACCTCTCCCCCAAAACTCCATTACCTCAAATTGTCCTGCACCTGCAGTGCTGAAGAGCACCTCTTTTCCCACTACGAGTGCAAAGTTGCCCCAAGTTAAGTCTGTTTAATCAATTTAATTCTCTAACTCAGGATCATGGCCCCATAGCTTCCCTTTTGGTCATATATGAAATTGTTCTATCTCATATTATGTATTTTCCAATGAGACAATGCACTGTGCAAAGGTTAAATATTTTCTTTCATTGTAAGAAGAAAATGAAATAAAATCCCTTTCTAAACACCATGCTTTGATGTAAGTTTCTTCACACTTCTTCATATTTCTCCACTCAAATAGACTTTTTTATTATTATACACAATTTTTTCATTTGGGAGAGATAAATTTACACTCTTTCCCAAGTTTTCATATACTATGTACTGTTTAGATATTTTCAATTTTTGCTCTGCACCTCAAACTCTACTTAATAGCATTTTCAAAATTCCACAACTACTCATTTCTCACTTCCAGGCAAAGTTACTAAATTAACCATCTTTCTGTATTAAATGTTTTGTTCTGTGTTCCCATAAAAGTCCTTGAACATCTCCCACTGAGTTTATTAGGCAATTGCCATCATCAAGATTCATGTCTCTCTTCCAACTAGTGAGCATATTAAATGCAGGAAACTTGTCTTATATATATTTAAATCCTTTTATGATCAACGTAGTGCTTAACATGTTGTGTGAGTTAAATAAACTTTTGCTCAAGCAGTGTTTTAAAATATTGGATATAGAAGTAATTACAAGCATAGTGACACTATTTGTTGAAAATTTTATTTTAAAAAAAATGCAGCCTATATTTTTTGGATAGTTACTGAAAAGTGTAGTGGTCCACATGCTCTACTAGAAAAACTGAACACTATAGATACTGAGGAAAGTAGGCAAAAATCATCTTTGTTATGTTTAATTAAAGCAATAATAGAATATTCTCATCAATCTGTGAATCATTGTTTTGTATACTCTTACTTTGAATAAATGTCTTTATTTTTAATAGACAAACTAAACTATGCTCAATGAGTTAGAAGCACAATTACATTGTTCATTACAGAGTACTTTCATATAATTTTATTTAAAAATGTTTAATTCAACGGAATGATGAGCTCACTTGATGGCTAAAGTGTTCTTATCTTCTGAATCAACCCAGTGATAATTAGGCTAGACTGACATAGAACAAATATATCAAAGATCCCTGTTTAACATAATATCAGGAGTGCCAAAAAGCAATAAGAAATAAAAATTAAGAAAAATAAATCATAAATATATCTTGAAAAAGAGCAAGTCAAACTAGGAATCTTCACAACTGGAAATGAGTTTTGTTTACTTGGAATGAGAAGAGGGAAAACTTGGGCAATATTGAAAGAAAGATGTGTAGTGAAAGAAAGGAAACAGACCAGGGTGTAATCGGCAATCTGGAAAGATAATCTTCATAAATAGTTATTACACGCTATGTATATGACAGAAGCTATAATATGAGATGATAATTAAAAGTACAACATTGTGAAATAGCTATAATGATATGATAGCTTAAAAGAGTGACAATTTTAAATGTTCCAAAAATATGGAAGAAATACAACTTCTCAGCACTGACAGGAAAATAATATATTTAGCAATGATTTGGCATTAGTCAGTAAGGTTGAAAATATTCATAAATTCTGAGAGAGGTTTTTCAATATAAGTATACTGGTAAAAAGAATATATATTTGAACATAATTAAAATATCAAAGGGAGAATATTATGATAGTATATCTATATATAGTTACATAAATTAATATAATTGAAAATAACTGAATTACTAATACATATCACAATGTTTAATAAAAAATTCTTGAGAAGAAATTACAATATTCACACTTTGCAAAAACTAAAAACTTAAACAATATGTTACTACCTATAATAATTCTTCATTCTAAACTATTAAAATTAGAATTGATATAAAAATTAGATAATATTTAGTAGTAGATATAAAAGTATATTTAGATCCACTGATTTAAAATAAAACTGGTAATAGTATTTTTTAATAGAGGGATGTATAGGTAAATTTTTTCCTTTTGTTCTTTATAAACACTGAAAATAATATAGATTGAATATTATAATGCTATAAACACAAATCTATTAAATTGTCTATTTTATATTGTGCCAACACACTGTTAAGTAGTGGATATGGAAAATATCTTATTTAATCTTCACACAATATCACAATGTTTAATATGTTTTATTCCTTACATTTTCTAGACAAGAAAATTGATATATTCAAAAGGAATTAACCAGTTAGCTACAGAAAGAAAAAGACTGCATGATTCAAGTTATAGAAGGTACCTAAACAAATTGATAAATATATAAAGTAGAAAACTAACTGCAATGAGTTGGGGAGAAGAGAAAATGGAGAATTGATGTCTAACAGGCATAAAGTTCTAGATAAAGCAGATGAAGTTGTTCTAGATATATGCTGTACATTTCTCTTGCAGCTAACAGAATGCTGCACTTAAAAATGTGTTGAAAGAGATGACTGCTTATTAAGCTTTTTTAACCACAAGATAAATTTAAAAAATCCATTAGATCTAAGAAAGAAGGAAAATAGAGAATCATCCCAACTTCATCATAATTTTTGCAATTTAGGGTACTTTTTTATTTTTTAAAAATAGATTTATTCTTAAATGCAGAGGAATGATTCAGTGGTTCACTGCCACTTATACGTGTCAATAATTGGTTCTTAATTTTATGAAATATTTAAATATTTATGCAACAAATTTTTAAGAGCTAAAACTAGCTTTTTTCTGTGAGATACAAATTTTGAATTCTGTATGACTATATAGTAAATAAAAAATGTATTCCCTGTGGAAGTAAACTAATAAGACTACTTTTAAACTGAGTCATGTGTATGTCTATGAAAAGAAAAAGAGACGAAAGAAAGAAAGAGAAAGAAAGAAAGAAAGAAAGAAAGAAAGAAAGAAAGAAAGAAAGGACATACTTATCACCAATGCTTGAACTTCCTGAATTCATTCTTCTGATAGACATGTAAAACTCTGAAGAAAATCTTGCTGGGGATTCTTACACTCATTACTATATATTTAATGAAATAATTGTATAATTGAAAAGCTACAACTTACTTTCCTAAAGAAAATATTTCACTATTACCAAAGCAAATCTACTTGACACAATTTATTAAAGAGCCGAATTTTTAAAGTGTAATAGGAAACCTTTAAAATTATAATGAGGACTTCCTGCAAAATGGCCGACCAGATAACACTGCGATAGGGAGGCTCCCTGGAATATACCATCCAAATGCTGGAATATAAAATAATATAATAACAAAGAGAAGGAAAAAAGAGGGAGATGGGTCCTCTGGACCCAAGAAGAATCTAAAATGAGAACTGTAGCCCACAGAAAAAGTAAAAAAAAAAAGAAATAAACAAACAAAGGTGGAGACTGGCAGCACCTCTGACCCGAGCCGAATCCAATTAGCAGCGGGAACATAACTGGGAAAATGCAATTAAAGTGCCAGCGATTTGCAATTGAATTGCTGTGGCTGCAGTGGTGATGGCGGAGGCAGTGATCGATTGTGGAATGAGGTGGTCATGAGCAGGCGAGTGAGTGAACCCGGCGGGCCCCAGCCCCCCACTCCCCAACCCCGAGGGAGAGCGAGGGACAGGTATCCATCTTGAGACCAGAACTGCACCTAATTAGGCATGGTTCCTTGTTCCCACCAGGCCCTGGAGAGTCCTGGCAGAATCTGCACAGGTGCCCTCGGGTGATAGGGGAAGTCTGGCAGAAGGCCCGGTATGGGTTCCCAGGCAGTGGCCCCATCCTCGTGCACTGCACCAGACATCCATGGAGTAGAAACAGGCTGGGGAAAGGCAGTGGACCAACATGGGCTCACTGCAGAGAAATCAGGCGATCCCTGAATAGCCCAGGAAAATGCCAAGACGGAAAGGTAGAGGGCCCTTTCAGGACTCCAATACAAGCAGAACAAATCCAGGAGAAGCAAATGCAGAAAAGGTTGGGAGTCCAAAAATTAAACTCTCAGAGAAGACAACCAAAGTGGGGAGACAACTCCATGAAGCTATAAAAGAAATTAAAGTGGCACTGTTAGCCCAACTGAGAATTGAAATGAATCGCTAAGCACCTCTAAAGGAGACATAGCCAGAAAGGTGGAGGATGGAAAATCAAATGAAATTGAGAATGAAACAAATAAAGACTTAGAACGCATCAATCAGATTCAGGGAGACTACCAGGAAATCAAAGACTCCAATAAACGTTGGCAGAACCACCTGAAGGAAACTAAAGATAGTCTTTCAAATCTGGGAGAAAGAATGGCAGCCTGGGAGAGAGAAAGGAAAGACTTCCTAAAAATAATAAGAAATCTGGAAATGGCAGTGCAATGGCTGCAAGACAACCCAAGGAAATACAATTTATGAATAAAAGGTGTGAGTGAAAAAGCAGGGGTCAATACAGATCAAATTAATAGCCTATTTACAGAAATAATTTCAGAAAATTTTCCAAGCATGGGAACAGGAAGAGACCTTCAGATAACTGAAGCATATAGAACTCCAGCTAAACTTGACCAAAATAGGCCTACACCCAGACATATAATAATCAAGATTCCAGAAATTCAACACAAAAACAAAATATTAAAAGCTATTAGAGAAAAGAGACAGATTACCTATAAAGGAAGGTCCATCAGAATCACAACAGACTTCTCAACACAAATCATCAGGTCAAGAAGAGATTGGAGTGAAATATTTCAAGCCCTGAAGGAAAATAACTTCCAACCCAGATTGATGTACCCTGCAAAATTATCTTTTAAAATCAACGGAGAAACAAGATACTTCCATGACAAAGAACAACTAAAGGAATTTATGACAACCAAGCCAACCCTACAAAGCATACTGAAGGACATTCTAGAGAGAGATAAAGAAGTCCACTGCTCCAGAAACAGCAACAGAGAGATACCACCTAGCAGGGCAGACAAATGAATAATCCATTAACGGGATTTAAGTCCAGTATTGTTTTCAATGAGCTGTTTAGTTTAATATTATCCTACCTCGACTGGCCTAACTTTATCATAAATGATGGCAAAGACAGCTATTGTAAAGATAAAAAAATTTATAAGGGTAGCCTTCAATGATATATGATCACCTTGCTTCAAAACTAGGTATTACTTTCGCTACTCAGTTCTGAGGGATTTAAACCTATCTTAGTGTGTTTGTGTTACAACAGATGATATAGGCAACTGCCTTGAAGCTAATATGAGGTATTATAGAAATCAACGTTGCATTACTATTGCCTCCATTACCTTATTTGTTATTGGTTTCATTCAGTACTATTTCGTTTGACTATATTTGGCCAATTGATAAGGGCATTTAGTTTGAAGACAATAAGAGGTATTACAAGGGGAACCGAGGAAGGAAGTTATGGAAAAAAAGACATAGATTTATATGAGGGTATTCATAAGATAGTTTAAAAGACTATACTACTAAATGCATTAACTGGTGAGAGAGAACAGTTGATATTCATATGATCAGATCAATCCTACATGTCTTTACCTGTCAATCTTAACAGTCCCCTTAATGGTAACGATATACAACGTTGCAACTACTGTAAAATTCCAACCATTTAAATTCCTAAACCTATAATTTTACAGTATCGGATATGTTGTTGTTGTTTGTTGATCCCTTTAGTTTTTTGTTTCTCTTATGTACGACCATTCTTTTATCCTTTATTGGTTTCACTCTGAACCATTTCACTTGATTATATTAGACCTGATGTTATGGGTAGTTATTTCAATGATAACAAGAGGTATTCTAAGGGGAAAGGAAGGAAGGAAGGGAAAAGGAAAAAGACATAAATTTGTAAATATGCATAAACAAGACAGTTAAAAATACTGTATTACTAAATACATTAGCTATTGAAAAAGAAAAGTTAATATTCCTGAATTGATAAATCTTACATGTCTATATCTGTCAATATGATCAACCCCTATGAAGGTAACCATATGCAACATTGTAACTACTGTCAAACTTCAACCACCTCAGTGTGTAAACCTACAATGTTATCATATCAGATTTGTTGTTGTTGTTTGTCTATCTTTTTTGCTTTTTGTTTCTATCTTCTGTATCTATTTTCTCTTAAATTAAAAAAATAAAATAAAATAATGAAATTTTGAAGAAGTACATCTTATCTAAATTAAAATCTGAGATTTGCAGATGTAATTTTCATCATGATTCAATATAAAACCAATGAGAATATTAAAGATGTAACAGATCGCTGATGTCAGAATGATGTCTACCTTTCTAATGTGTATAGTCACAGAGTTTGTGTTAATTATTCTGTTTTCCGTAGCTTAAATGATCATTCACATCATAAGTTAGCACATGAATATCATTGAAGTCATACTAATAATGGCAAGTAGGGTATCACTGGTAAAACATAACTTTTAAAAATCCAGTTAAAAATTAAAAGCTTCTTTGGAAGAGTAATTGATGTGGTTTAGGACAATACATTGGACAGTGAGGTCCCAAAACAAATTAATGAAAGAAACAAGTGAACCAAGGATGTAAATTGTTCTTTATAAGGATTTGCACTCATTTGGGGGATGAAGGAACACAAAAGAAAATGGAAGAGGTTGAGGACAAAAACAGATTAGAGGTGAGACTGAGACAGTGGACAACATGAAAAGGATGGGTATGAGTCGTAGAGATTATGTGACCACAGGGGTGATAAGATTAAAGATGTCCAATGTGCACATTTTACTGACTACATTTCCTGTAATGTAAGCTTTGATTCTCTGAACCAGTCGTAAGTCTGTCACTTACAATGAAATGATTCGAGGTATAAAGGAATAAGATTGTAAAAAGACAAGTGAAGTACTTCTTGTGTTGTTTTTGTCTGTTTGTGTATCATTTAGTATTGCATTGTTAGTGAGCAGGCTAACATTAAAAAACAAGGAATGGTGGTTAGAGTAATAATTTTTCAAAATTCACTGTATAGTGAGAAATAGATTCTAAATGCATTAGTTTATTGTCTATGTACTGTTTGGTTAAAATACTCTTAATGAGTAGAATGAATTTATCCTGTCATGGCCTTCTCAAGTGAGTAAAATGATCTCTTTACAAGGATTGTTACAATTTTCTATCACCTTTTACACATATGTGTGTGTGTGTGTGTGTGTGTATATATATATATATATATATATGTGTGTGTGTGTGTATGTATATATATATATACGAATTCTGGCAAGTTATTAATAGAAAAAAAAGAAATGAAGAATGGGGTATGATTATTCTTCTCTCCCCATTTATTCTTCTTGTGCATGAAAGTGTCATATTACATGCGCTTTATCCATTGCACAACTTTGTGCTTGTTTGACTGTTATAGGAGACGTGGTGGCAAGGAGGAGGAGTCTTTAATGGCTTCAGCTAAAGAAGGCTTCTCAGAGAGGTGATGAAACAAATCCTTCCTGAAAAACAATATTTATTCTGGCAATGGAATCAGAGGAGCCATTTTCAAGGGCGCTTTGCTGAAACATCTTATTAGCAACTCAAAATGAAATGTAATATCCTTTATTCATATCCATTCTGTAGGCCCTAAGTCACACTGATTTGAGTTAGCTTCTGCTTGACTGACCATGGCCAGTGGTGTCCTAGTAAGTAAAATAGAAGTAGTTATGATATGCAGTTTCATGGACTGAAAGTATTTCCCCAAAACTCATATGTTGAATCTTTTATCTCTCAGTAAGGTTGTATTTGGAGATAGGGTAATAAGCTTAGAACCATCATCTAATAGAATTAAAGTCTGTGTAATCAGAAATGACACCTCTCTCCTCCACCAAAAAGGGAGAACACGTAAAGCATGCAAAAGCATGCAAAGATGGTCATCAACAAGCCACAGAGATAGCCCTCATCGGAAACCAAATTATCTGGAAATTTGCTCTCTGATCCTGAAGTCTCCAGAACTGTGATAAATAAATGCAGGTGTCTGAGCAACATGCCCACTCAATAGGATTTCTTTATGACAGTGTGAGCTAATGCATGCACTTTCATAGGATTTGAGATACTCTCTCAATGAACGTAGCTGTAATACATGAAGGTCCAGGCTTTCATTGAGAAGCTACATGGGGAAGCCCTGGAATGTGAGACCACCAATAAGTTAAAGAAAACTAAGCATCAGATTCTCATCTCTCTTGGTCAATCCTTCCACCATATCCATGCAACCGTGAGTGACCTAGAGAACAAAAACAACTTAATAAAAATTAAATCACTGTGGTTTTAATTAAAGCCAGCAAGTGACTTGAGAATGCTGTACAGTGGTACCTCAGTTCACAAATGTAAATCATTGTACAACTTTGGTAAAGATGGCCACATTTGTGTTTGTGTGGAAAAAATGGTCACGGTCATGTTTGTTATCTGATGTACAGTTTGCAAAAGAAAACAAAATTTTGCTAAATGCTTTTGTTTATGAACCAAATTGTTTGCAAATGAAAGTATTCATGAACCAGGGTGCCATCTTGAAACATGCCAGGAGTTGAGCAACAATTAATAGTAAGGTCTAAAGTAGGAAAAAGATGAAGTTCATTAGGAATGCTGTTAGGGAAACCATTTGTAATATATTTCTCAAAGAACATTTGCTATGATAATTCTTTATCTTAAAAAAATAATTTCTGTCAGGATATAATAGGGTCAGTTCATTCACTCTGTTACAGTTATAAATTCGATATGCATAGCCTCTATTTTCAAGGAATCCTGAAGGAATTTAGATTAAAAGATATGATTTCAGGTGGACATGGTGGTCCATATGTGTAATATCAACACTCTGGAATCTGAGGATAACAAGTTTAAGTCCAGACTGGACAATTTAGAGAGACCCTGTTTCAAAATAACCTAAAAAGGACTTCCGGGAAGATGGTGGAGTAGTAGGATGCTGGGAAAACAGCCTCTCTGAGAGACACCATCTAGACATGGGAACACACCATCTTGAGGAAGACAAAAAGGAAGGAGAGGGGTTGCTTGGACCCAGGAAGAGCCCGACGTCTGAATTGAGCCCCACAGAGAGAGTGAAAGGAAAAAAATCAATTATGAAGAAGGTGGTAGCTGGCTGAGCCTTCTCCTGGAGCCGGACTCACTGTGTGAGGGGAGTTGTTGGAGCCCGGCAGTGCACAGTCGTGGTGTTGGCAGCAGCTGGCGACTCCGGGACCACTGCAGAACCATTCCTCAGTGGAGGAGAGCAGCAGGAGCGGAGGACTGTGCTGACTGACAGTGAGTGTGCAGGGCTTGGTCCTTCCGCGGGAGAGAGCGATTTGCCAGAAACCATTCCTGAGTCAGGCTAGATATGCTTGGGGTTAAAACTGTTGCCAGCTTCCCCCAGTGGTTCCCAGCTGGGCACAGACCCGTGGAGACTGCCTTGATGGCTGTGAGCCTGAGGAGGCTGTTCTTAGGGCAGGCCTGCTAAGGTTGTCTACTACTCCGTCCACAAACAGTTGCTGGCTTGTGGGGATACAGAGCCATGATTTGCGTTGCTGTCTCCACAGGCTGTTGGAGTCCAGAGAGAACCCTGGAACTGGGTTTTTTTTTTTTTTTTTTTTTTAGTGTGAGTGTGGGTTCTGTCCTCCTTTTGGGTCTGGTCTTGTTCTGTTCTCTTTTCTGTCTTTTTTTACTTTCTTTTCCCTCAGTCTTCTGTAGTGGTTTCCTTGAGTTGGTGAACCCATCTTTGTTTTCCAACCTACTTGGAGTCTATATTCCCTTTTCCCACTTTTCTGCTTTTTCTTAAATTCATTTTGGGTCCTCACCTTTGGGGACAGAATCAACATTTTGTGAACCTAAGTATTGTATATGATTGTTTTGCATCCTGTAGTATAGTTAAAATTTAGTTTATATGGTTGGGGGTTGTAAATCAGGGGTTGTATCAGTTTAATGTTTTTTTTTGACTGTGTTTGGTGCTGTGGGTGCCACTGCAGCCAGAACTGACTCAACTGAACTGTTGGCCTTGCTGGTCCAGGACTGGGATTGACAGGGTGTCTCAGAGAGAGCCGGGGCACGGTGCCAAGGAACTAGGGATGGGGCTAGGCGAGCAGTGGTTTCTCATCTCTTACAAACTGAGGAGGCGGGATTTCCCAATAGACTCAGAGCCCAGGAACCAGTTACACCTGGAAAATACCGCTGGGAAGTGCTCATCACCTGGAAGTCCTTAATACCACCATTAAAGTAACCGACTGCAGGCAACTAACAGGTATCACTTTAGGAATTAAACTAAAAATGGAAAGAAATGAGAAGGCACTTAAACAGGTCACAACCCCAGACACCCAGTTCACCAAAAGCAAACCCAGGGGGCAATGAGGCTGGAAAATCCAAAAGCCCCCTACAAGGTTTCTTAGAAGTGGTAACAGAGCAATTGAATGAGGCTTTGGAAAAAACGAAATCAGAAATAATCTCTCAAATAACCACAGAGATTACCAAAATATACACCATGCTTAGTGATGTTAGAGCAGACACAGACATAAAAATAAGCAATCTTAAGCAAATTATGGAAGGACAACTTAGGAAGCAAATGGGTTCCATAAAGCAGATTCAAGCAGATATCCAGGAGAATAGAAACTCCTTTGAAAGTATTCAAATCAGATTAAGCCAATGTGAGGACAGGATCTCAGATGTTGAAGACAGGCTCGCAGTTAGTGACCAGGAAAAGAAAGATTCTTTAAAACTAGCAAGGGATCATGAGATATTAATCCAGCAGTTGCTTGACAAAACAAAGAAAAATAGCTTAAGATTAATTAGAGTCAGTGAACAAGTCGGAGATACTACAAATGACATTAAAGACATCCTTATTGACATCATGTCAGAAAATTTTCCTGGTAGAGAAAAAGAATTTGACATAAAATAAGTGAGGCATCTAGAACTCCAATTAGCAATGATAAAAAAAAATTTACTCCCAGGCATATTATAGACAAGATTCCAGGAATTCAACATAAGAATAAAATTTTAAAAGCTGTTAGGGAAAAGAAACAAATCACCTACAAAGGAAAGCCCATCAGAATTACAGTGGACTTCTCAGCACAAACTCTCAAGTCAAGGAGAGCTTGGAGTGAAGTACTCCAAGTTCTAAAAGAAAACAACTTTCATCCCAGACTGATGTATCCTGTGAAACTATCTTTCAAAATAGAGGGAGAAACAAAATACTTCTATGATAAGGAACAGTTGTGGAAATTCATGACCACCAAACCAGCACTCCAAAATATCTTACAGGACCTTTTAGAAAGGGATGATAAGTACTACAGCTCCATGAACCCCAATAGAAGGACTCCACCAGAAAAAAAGAAAACATGATAAGGATAAGTCAATATGTATCAGTTTTAACCATCAATGTTAATGGTCTTAATTTATTAGTCAAAGGACATAGACTGGCAGAATGGATCCAGAAGCAAAATCTAACAATATGCTGTATACAAGAAAAACATTTAATTCAAAAAATACTCATAGGATGAAAGTTAAAGGATGGAAAACAATACTCCATGCAACAGAAGTCCAAAAATAAAATAAAATAAAATAAAAAGCAGAGGTAGCTATTCTATTTGAAGATAAAGTTAATTTTAAGCCAAGACTGATTAAGAGAGACAAAGAAGGTCATTTTATATTGGTGAGGGAACAATCTAAGAGGAAGAGACAATAATACAACAAATACTAGTCCACCCTGTTATGTAAACAATTATTAATCGACATGAAAAATCAAATAAGCCTTAACACAACTGTATTGGAAGACCTCAATACATTGCTGTCACAAAAAGACAGGTGTGGAGTTTTTGGGATCTTCTGGGTAGGGTATCATGTCATCTGAAACAAAATCTATGTATATAAAAAATTAATTGTGACAACCAGAGAAAAAGAATTTTGAGTAAAATGTAATTTTTTCAGGGTCACCTTCAGATTTTATTTTTAATGTGAAATCTTCATTTGAAAACAATTGTGCTAATAATTAGTTAGATAATTTTTCATGTTTGTATTTTTTTCTCTTAAATAATTTTCAGAAATATCCAATATGCTGATGATTGTTGCTGTTTTGTTAGTTGTGGTGAAATTGTTATGTTTTGATTTCTTGTTTTCCTTTTGTTTAAAAAAAAAACAACCTTAAAAGAAGAGTAGGAATGTAGTTCAGTGCAAAGGCCCTGGATTCAATCCCCAGTACTAGAAAAATGAAAACAAAAGCAAAAATTAAAGCAAAACAAAACAGTAATAATTTCAGATGGTCCCAGCTTTGCCATGTAGAAAGATAAAAGGAATATCACCTCAAAGCTAATAGGACAGAGCTGATTGAGCTAAGCAATTATAGATTTTACAAACCGATTTGATAATCAGATACTCAGGGCAACCAAATAGTATGGCATCCTAAAAAACCTGCATCCAAAAAGGAAGCAGATGAAAGAACCAGTTCATTTGAAATCACAGGAAAATGCAGCCTCCATACAAATAAATTTGATCAGCTACTGAAAAAATTGTGAAGCACGAAGTTGCATGTGACTGACACAACTGGGGAGGACACACAAACATACACATGTGCTTTGCTCTGAGAACTGGAGCTTCTGAGAACGCCCCTGTTATTTAATTCCTATTATGTTATTTCAATAACTGTGAAGAGAGCTCTTAAGAGAGTGGACTCCAATGTTAAATGTTTAAACTTATAATTTCTTTAGTGCCTGTTTTTTTCTCTGTGCATTTTGGTGTATTGAGTAGTAAATTTAAATCTTAGCACTATCTTTTCTCATGACTGCAAAGACAGTTGCTTCAAGCTATCCAGTACAAAGTACTGGTACCCAATTACATGGGTTTGCAGTGAACAGTTGCAGGGTGTCCTAACTTCATTACCACACCTAGATCAGTGTCTGTATAGCATGTACACAGAACAACGGTTTGATCATGCCAGGTTGGGAAAGTATGATGATCGTAGCAGAAATTTTATACTTTGTTATTTGTGAATTCTCATACATGTGATTCATGTAAGATCTGAGGTGTTCTATGGAAGAGTAAGCCTTGCTTGTTTTCTGTTTTTTTCTGCTATTCCATTAATGTCCCATTAATGGTTTTAAAGTTTAATATCCACTGTCACACTTACTGGCAAAAGCAAGTTAACCGTTTCTTAAGCAAGAACTCTATTTCCCAATCCATGAACGGTGGGCTGTAGCTATGTATGTGAGAAGAAAGTGGCCCTTTTTTGGCACAAAATTTATATGTAGAATCAATGATTGAGACCTAAAGAAGAGGAAAATATTATGTAACTAAGTTAAACACTATTTCCTGATACATATGAAAACTGTATTAATTTAGATCTTACTATGCACTGGGCACTCAATTTCACATATTTCAAAGAAAAGTCTACAGAGGTAAGATATTTTTTATAATCACAAGACACTTCTTTTTAAAAATCTTTCTGCATGCTTATATTTTCTGGTATGTGAAGAATATTATAATTATATATTAATATCCCCAATTTTAATTAATAATTATACAGTATACATAAATACTCAAGACCAGAAGAACATTTTTCAGAAACAAAATGATTCAAAAATAGGTATATATGGCCAAATAGACATTTAAAAGTAGAAAAATCATAGACTGTATTTCCTCATGCCAGATGGATTCTTGCCTTCAGACAGTCTGGGAAGTGATTCCACATTAAAATCACTTAGCATGTATTTGATCTTCTAAACAGGTAAGGAATATATGGGAGACCTGCATTTCTTACTCAATGATTTTTGTCAACTAAAATGACTCTAAAAATGAGAACAATTCACTTATTTTTAAAAAATCATTTTAATACAATATTTCAGACCAAATGGTTTGAAATATGATAGATAATAATGCTGTATTTTAGCTATTACACTATGGAAAACTAATTAGTGGTAGATAGTAGCTCTAAATGGATACAAATTCTCTGCTGATATTTCAACAGGTAATATTTTAGTTTTAATACATCTAGTTTAATAATTGCATAAAATTTTACTTTTAGTCATTAGTATTACTATTTTAATGAGCATCATATATTTTTAAACCCATTTAAATCTATCATAGCTAAAAGTAGTAATAATTTAAGAGGAGTAATGTAGTCATTATTCTAATAACACATTCAAAAGAACTAAATTTTTATCTTTAAGAGAGTTGGATGTGAAAACTTGTATATATAAATGATCACCATTGTTCGTTGAAGAACATTTGCACACTCAGGTATTTATTGGTGAAATCATTAATCTTAAGACATCAGTAATGGATATGCATATATTGTATTCAAGTCCAGGCTTATTTTTAGAACAAAAGTCTTCCTCAGAGCCATATCTAGTCAGAAAGACTCTGTGACCTAAATGATTTAATATGCTGTGATTTGTTAAAATAGTAACAAAAATCAGTGAACTCATAATTTCTGAGACATAATAACTTATATAAGATGTGCCTTAATAGATAAATTAAAGTGATTTTAATTTGCAAAGAGCATTCAGAGCCAGCATAATTGTATTTCAATGTTTTAAAAAAAATTCTCTTGCAGAAAATTAAATAAGACTAAAGAAAGTCTACACTACATTTTAAGAGAGTTAAAATTTATTTGCCTAGAAAACCAAATTTGGTCTTCAATCTTTGGTTAATAGCTTCTGTACATTCTTCTGTGTGTTTTACATGCCGTGTATCTACTTTTCAATATGCTTCTGAGGAAGCCTATAGAATCGTGATGTTTAGCAAATACTCCCATTCACATTTCTAAAACAAAATTGTATCATTCATTTCTGCAGCATAATAGCATTACATCTTATTTTGAATCATACTATGAGGAGTTTCAAAATGACTTCATGAATCTCTGAGGAAAAATTATGTCTCATATTATCCACATTCTTATATTTTCTTATATGAATATGTAAGCCTAAAAAAGTCTTTAATCCTTTAAATTAAAATATGTGTTTTAAAAAGAAGGCTTCTGATATTGGAGAAGTCATAAATATAAACCCAATCTATACACTCCGAGAAGGAAGAGATTTCCCAAAGCTATTATAATTTGCAGAAATATTGCTTTTTCCCAAATAAAACAGAAGGAGCAGTTGTGTGCTGACAGTTATATTCACATGGCTCCAGTCAGCAGGAATCTTAATGTGCCCCTGATGCCCATGTAAATCATCAAAACATGTTTTCATTGAGAAGAGAGTGATTAGAGAAGGGTTTTTTGTAAAATAAGTCAGATCCTTATGGGAAGGCATCATGAGTTACACTATTTTTTTGTAATCTAGCTTATACATCATTCTCTTTTACCTTCACTTTAAGTCAGAGATGACTTTGGTTTATTCTGTTGCTTAATGACATTTTCAGAAGATGACTACCGAAAATGCTATATTTTTCGGGTGGAATTTTATTATAAGAAGCCATTGTGTCCATGCACATAAAGGCCATTAAAGAAATCAGTAATTTTTGGTTCTGCTTTTATTCCAAATTTCTGCTCACCTCTGTGTTGGCTTCATGCATAGTCTGGTAGTATGAAATGTTGTTTAAGTAAATAAAGCTTACGCATATCCAGGGAAAAGAATACAATTACGTCTTTATGGAAAATTCATGTAATTCCTGTTCATATTTCACTGGGCAGGATCCAGTATGCCTGTTACTGAAATAATGCCTGACAGATAAGCGGACTCACCTTAGGCTTGAGGTGAAAATGAGTGGGATTTCGGCCCTCTCTCCCATATAAGCAGCTCAGGTTCTGTAAGGAAGTGGAAAGCAAAGGGTACTAATTAAGTGACTCACTGATACTATCATATAATAATTAAAAAACAGCTAAAAATAAACCTACATATATAAACTGATTACTATAAATGTAAAAGCATTTGTAAAAGCATATTTAAAGTTTTCCAAATATGTATTACAGTACAGTTCATTAGAGCCAGTGCCAGCTACTGATCACCGTGATTTACGATGTACATATCTATGATACTTTTCCGTATGGGTCAAGGAGACGAGCCATGCAAGCATGATGCTTTCACAAAGGTTAGCTTTCTGGTGCATTAGGCAATGAATTTAATTTCAGGTCATCTACTAGTGCTGGAAATACTAGGAATTGCTTCTTAGATGAAAGTAAAATTGCTTTGGACTTTGATTATGGATAAGACTTTCATTCAGTGTTGGTAAAGAGATAATATTCAAGAATGCAATATATTCTGTCTATAATTCATTGCAATTTAAGCAGGTAAAAATAACCAGTTCTTTTATGTAACAAACATTGAACCCTACACTGTAAACAAAAATGATTCTTAGAATCAGGATTATAGGAATGGATCAAATATTTCTTTCATTTGCCTTGCATGTTAATGAATAGGGACAAATATAGGAGACATAAAAAGAAAAAAATACATATCAAAAATACAAATACTGTCACTATTTATTGTGTATTATTCTCCTTCGGTACAAATGAGATTAAAATTCATATTTTCTCTCCAATATGAGTAGTCAGTGCCATTAGCAATCTTCACTATGCAGTTGGAACAGAATAATACCACTTTTTGAGCAGAGAATCAAAATAATCATGTAATATGCAGTGGTACCTCAGTTCAAAAATGTTTTTGTTTGCAAACAATTTGGTTCACAAACAGAAGCATTTGACAGATTTTTTTTTTTTTTGTGAACTCTGTATAGGGTAACAAATGAAAGTGTAGCCATATTTCCTGCAGGAACATGAACATGGGAACCTGTTGGAGAATCGTTGACCAAATTAAGTTTGGCAACCCAAGTGTAAATCATGGAGCAAACTGGTCAAAGAAATTTAACTTGGAAACTTGTATTTCTTCTATAAAGTAGGATGTTAAAAATCAGGCTAGGATAATTGACAGAAATAGGTCTTAATTTACTGTGTTTGCTTCCTATGTTTATATTACACACGTGATTGTCTATAAATGTCATTTGGGATTTCAAATAAATTCTTTCATTCAGCTCAATATACCAAGTGAAGAAGTAATGTTCACTCTCTCTGTCTCTCTCTCTCCCTTTTTTTTTTTTTTTTTTTTTTTTTTTGGTACCAGGGATTGAACTCACGACCTTGCACTTGCCACATAGGCGCTGTGCCACTGAGCTATAGACCCCGCCACTCAAGCGAAGTGCTGTAGTGAACTGATAATGCGAGTAATTATTTTAGTAGTTAAATACATTTTGCAAAGTCACTGTTAGTGTTTAAAACTAATTGTGATTATGTATTGATATGAAAATACATCTTATTGAATATATTTATGTACTTAATGCTGTTTGACATGAATATTTTCATGAAAAAGCCATGTATGATGACATTTCATTGAAAAAAAATTACAGAATTTTGTCATCATTTGAAACATAAATTTCAATATCACAATATCATGCTTAAGTCTTTCTCGTTGAGAACTGGCTTACTGAAATTTAAAATGTAACAGTAAACTGATTGTACTGTGTTTTGAATGTTGCCTTCAATACATTTCTGTTCTATGAATGATTAAGGGATTATGCCCTTAGTCTGAAATACTACAGTAATAAGAAATACTTTAGTGACAAATATGTGCATCAACTAATACTGTACCACCAATACTTTTACAAACAAATATTTTAGCTGGGCATGGTAGTACACACCTGAAATCGCAGCACTTGGGAGGCTGAGACAGGAGGATTGCAACCAGTTCGAGGTCAGCCTGTGCTACCGGGTGAGCTCAAGGACAGCCTGAATTACATAGTATAACCCCATCTCGAAAAGAAATAAAATAGTAGAATTAATATTTTAAAATGAAATTTTAGGGGAGTTACAATTTTCATAGGTGCTTTTTCATCAGTGTTGCCACTGTCTTGATTTTTGTTTTATTCAGTTAAATAAATGGCAAGATTTTTCAGAACCTAGCTGGACTCCCTGGGGAATGTTCCACAGTGGTATCAGAAAGGACTCTTCCCATGCGAGCTAGCAGCTCTCTTTTCACAGGACCAAGCTATCTCATTGCTATCCCTGGGCCTTGAACAAGGAGACACACAAGAGAGAAATGGTCCTGTTTTCCATTCTAATTTTTAATTCTAGAAAATTATTGAAAGAAATAAGCAGTATATATAATCTGAAAACTTCATTGCACTTTATTCCCAATTGACTTTGCATTCAATTAGTAATAGGTATTCTGCTCATGGAGCTTTAGGTCCAACAAAAACAGTTTCTGAAAATATGCTTTTGTCTGTATGAAAAATGACACTGACATTCTGTTAAAATAGACTGAAATAATTAATATACTATTCTGAAGAAGAGACAGTGTTATACTGGGAAAAACAATATGTGCTTCTTCATTGTCAAGGTAACAGCTATTATAGTAATATAAACACAGCTTTAGTTTAAATTCCCGTATATATTTAAATTATCTCCCACATATCTACTTTTTGACTCACAAGATTAATTCGATCTTGCAAGTTGACCTTCTCACTTTTTTCCATTTTTTGAGCAAGTTATCATAAAAAATGTCTTCTACAAAAAACATTTATTGATTCATCTTTTAAAGTTAATGTTTTAGCATCTCTACTTACTCTACTGCCTTGGCTTAATGGTTGATGTTCTTCTTCTCCTAGGGAATAAATAATGTAGGACCAATATAGTACAATTTATTGCAGATAGAATACTGTGCTTTTTTCTTGGCCTTGCAGATCATTATTCCACTCTGCTCTATCCTTTTGAAAACTTGGGGTATGTAGCTCACCTCAATGAAGAATGTGCCCATTGCTGTCTCCTCGTGTTAAACTAATGATGAATAGTAGCCAAGATATCAGTAGATGGAATTCTGATAGCCTTATCGTGGCTCCTTCCCCTTACAGACCTCAGGTTGTCTTGGCTATGCCATTCAAAGTCTGATCTCCTACCCCCTGTCACTCTTCTTTTGGTTTTGGTAGGTGCTCTTTACTCTTACTCCTGTTACAAAAAAGCCAATGATATACTATGCATATGTGTCCCATGTACCACAAAAACTCTCAAATTTCCCAACTTCTTTTCAAAGTAATACCTTTTTTTGATTTTTTTCCCCAAATCAATGTGTACCATCTTTTATCCAAGACTCACAATGAGCCAAAAGATGCTTTTTATTCTACTATTAGTATTCTCATTTTTCTGTTTCAATATAATTCAATAACTGTTAACATCTATTAGACTATGATTTGTTGGATGGGAATGTGTATACTTTCTTCTTTTTATTTTTATTGTATTGTTAAATGCTTTGACAGCAAAAATATTTTACAATTCATTCTAACTTCAATAGAACACCGAGTACAAGAACTTGTTTGTAGAAACTCAAGAAACATTACTGTAGGGTAAATTATTTATGGGTAAATTAACTGTAGGTAAGTTTATTTTTATTCTTCATGCAGGGAAAATAGAATTCTCTTAAATATTCAGTTTTTTGTCTCTATAATAAATTTAAGTGAGTGAACAAGCAAATTATGGTTAAAACAATTTATTCCTTTCGAGTTTGATTAATGCACAATTACAAAACTTGTAAGTGAAAACTGTAGAGTGTTAAAATTGTGGCTTTCATGCTTCTACAATTTTAATCAAAAGTAGACTGAGCCTCAAAAAATTATTGTGAGATTAGAATATAAATCCTTATGAAGGAATATATATAGTATATTCAGATTATTTGCCCATATACACAAATGCATATAGTACCTGCATATTTATTTCTGAATATCTGCAAATTGTAAATGTTAAGAACTCAAAAGGTATTTATTACATAAGTCTTCCTCTAGTTCAAATATATGTCATTACTCTTTTTATTCAACCTAGGTGTAATAATGCTTTCATAAATATAGCTTCTCCAAATACTACATCCGTTTCATTTTCTTAAACTTATAGCTTACACTTGTAGCCAACTGTCCATCATGCTCCACAATTGCGTTTCAAAACCAACTTCCATTTGACCTTCAATAAACCTGCCATCTTCATTGAGTCATGATTTTTTTAAAATTATACATTTCTCTTAATCTCAAATAAATTACAGCACAAAGGTATACTAATATTGTCCATACTTTGAAATGTGTAGTTACTTTGAAGAATTTGTTTCTCAACCACTTTTTCCTTACACTATTTCACCTCCCAATTTTCCTCCTTGTATGTTGACAGTGATGCATTAACAACTGTGCAGTCCACAGTGTTATCACAGGACCCTGGTGGGGCTGGAGGGGTAGGGCGAAGAAAGCAAGCAAACATAGCATAATCATGGTTAGTGATACAGTCCCCTGACCGGATCATCCTAGCCATTATGGCGGCAGTGTAATGCTGAATCATCATGGCGCTAAACTCCTTCATCCCAGAAATCTCTGCGGCTTCTTCTTCCCACAAGCCCCTGCTAAAGCCTGTGCATGCCAAAAATAGTCCAATCCCCTTCTGCCACTATCCCTCAAGGAAGTTAGGTCAGCCTCCCAAAGCTCTCCACTGCCTAAGCCTATATAAGCCAGCTCCCTTCCTTTGTGTGCAGACAGCCAGCGCAGCACTTCCCCTGCGGTGACTCCCTCCGGGCCTGCATTAAGCTTTTTCTTATCTTGTTGCCTCATCTTTAACTTTTACTCTTGAGCCACTCTAGATTGAGAACCCCACATTCTGCCAACCAGTTAGTACTATATTTCACTTAACTGGGTTATAAATACCCAGATACCCAGTAAAGTATTATTTCTGAGTATGTGTGTAAGCGTATTTCAAGAAGAGATAAATATTTGAACCTGAAGATGAGCTCCTAGAATCTAGTTGGTGTGAGGAACCGCTCAATAATGCACAAGACAGAACCTTAAGAATTCCCTTACCCTAGTTACCGATGGCACCATCCAAAGTTGATAAGCTCAGTCTTAATCCTTGTGCCTTACACAATTTAACTTACCTGAAATTCTAAACATATTTATGGAATTAGATTAAAAAGCATCACTATGATCAATGTACATAAAATAAATTGGCAAGTTCTAAAAATAATACTTTCTCAAAAGAAAGAAGTATTTTTCCTTTATCTGGTAGAAACGTATGAACACCAACCATTCCACAGTCACACTGCTTTTGTAGTCACTGACCGCACTGTTCAATTTGTTTACTTTTACAGATTGCTTGTTAAAACTTATCAACAAAACACACATCTCTATTGTATAAAATTTTCTTTTAAGTCTATTATTCTAATTATTCTTTTAAGTCTTTTAAGTTTTATTGCAATCATCAAAATATCGCCATTCTTAAATATAATTTTGTTGATGGCAAATTATAGCAATTTAGTAAATGATAATAGTATCTACTTAACGGTTATCAATAATTCATACTTTCTTAATTTGTGATTTATCTAAAATATCCAATTAAATAACAAAATTGAATCATCCATCATTTAACAATTTCTAGTCTGGCTTGCTCAAGTATGACACCGTAAAATCAGAGAAATTAATATTAAAATGACATTGTGGGGCACAGTGCTTATGATATCACTAAGGGTTTCTTATAACAATTTTTACATCTTTCTCTGGTTTGTTTGGTGTGTTTGGATCATGACCCATGTGTGCCCTATAATAACGACCTCGTTTGCCCTCTGGTTTTCAAATTAATTTGATCAATAGAAAACCTATGCAACTGGAAAAAGAAATAAGAATAAGCTCAAAAGACTTCCTGCTTGTTTCTCCCAACTGTATTACTATGTGCTAACAGTTCCTCTCAATTGGAGGTCACAGCTCTTCCCAAGGTGTTCTGTAAGTGATTCCCCACCTCCGCCTCTCAAGGACTAATTTTGGTAATGACTGCCATGATTAGCCTTGTCTTTTAAAGGATTCCAATCATACCCTTTAGAATACTCTTCTTATGAATAACTAGTTCCAATGCAAACTTAATTGTAAATGATACATGTGTTTCCTGTTGAGATTCTAAGCATAGAAAGGTTGAACATCAAATTAGAAGGAACTCAGTACCTATGGACCACCATACCCACAAATTATTGCCTAAAAACACATATAGTCCATGTGAGAGAATATCATGAACTTTGATATTTTAATATCCAGTATAATTTTCAGTATGCTTAGTCTCACTGACAAATTAATTCTTACTGGTCAGTAATTGTTCATGATTTTAGGATGCTTCCATTGCAATTTAGAAAGGGAAACAGTTTCCCCAAAGGTATGCATAACACAGCTAGAAATGGGTTTACAATTAACTTCTTTAGGTGAACCATTCTTACAGTGTAGTTGTTATGATTCAGACACACTGTATACATTGAAACTTGAGAAATCTAGAAAATACCATTTTATTTTCATATTTTCATTTTAGACCTCCCTCTCTTTCGACATTGATTGTAGGTAGAACTCTCTACTTGACATAATTAAGGCAGGATAAATATTGAGTTCCAAAGAGCACCCTAATTGCTCATTTCTTGAAAAGTGCAATTGTTGGTATTTTCAGTCATGTATTAATTGGCCTTCTCATCAACACAGTAGCCAACATCCGCAATGTAAAGAAGAGGTTTAATCTAGATTACAGGTGAAAGGGATTAAGTGCGTGCTAGAGGCACACAGCAGAGGGAAGGTACTTAGCTCATGGAATGTAGGAAGCAGAACAGGAAAACAGGGTCAGAGGCGAAGAGTGGTCAACGTTAATCATGTCAGGATGATTGTCCTTGGAGTCATGTAGGGGGTTAATAATGCACTGGCAATAATTTTAACAACCACAACTGAAGCTAGTTTGAAAAGGCATTCACTAACAACGCACCGTCACTTCAATCTGAGACTTCCCAAATGTCCACACTTCTGTTGGTTGATAGGCTACCTTCCTTTCCCAAACAAATGACATGAACTTGATTTTTTGTCTCAGAGTCTGCTTCTGGGGAAAAAAATGAGGTATTTTTTATCTTCTAAATTTTCCCACTCACTTCAACGGTTTAATATTCTGTCCTTTTGTAAAAAGAACATTTTATCGATCTGTTATGAGACTCTTAATATAAACCACAAAATATAGTAGAGGAATCCTGCTGTTTCCTTTTTAAAAATTTTATGAGTTTTTTTAGCCCACTGTACTTTCATATAAATTTTGTGATTGTCATATGTATTTACAATAAAAATGTGCTAGTATTTTAATGACATAATATTATGCTTATGAATAAAATTTGGATAATATATGAGTGGATATTTGAACTCTCATTTTTTAATTTACTGAGGATATGCTATTACCCTTCATCTGTTAAATTTATGTAAATTAGTAATATTTTATAGTACATTAAAAAGTCATATTGCATCTTTCATTATATGTATTTTATTACAAAATTTAATATCATACCAAAAAGTAGAGGAATATCACAAAACTTCACTTACAAAAATACACATATGACTACAGAAATCTGCTTTATCTGTTTGACAATGAGAAATGAAAATCTTGATTTTCTCATTGAACCCTTGAAATAAAAGGGGCCAAGTAACCTGTCCAGTCCCAGAGTCTGTGCTGGTCTTCTCTGTCTGCTTGTATATATTCTGCAAATCACCTGAAATGTGGGTTGCTTCTATTATCTTTCTGTGTCTCTTTAGACAGATATCCCTTATAAATTTAGGCTTATTTTCATGAAAATAAACCATGTACTCATTTTAATATAACTGGGGATTAACAGTGCATGTTTACCTTTTCCTTTAGCAAATATTTACTGGGTGCATACCTTATGTCCAGCAGTTTCCTCTGCAATTAACCAAAGACGAACAAAACCAATCTTGCTTTCTCAGTGAGAAAAGATATAATAAACTAATTCCCAAAATAGCAATGTATATTGAAAAACTGATGCAACACATTTCATGCATTTGTAGACTTTTAGCCAGTGACAATCTAACTTTAATTAGTGTTCAGTTTATATGCATTTTTCCACGCCATAGTTGCCTGTAGTTGGATAGTGAGACACTGGACTGTTCTGGTTATTTTTTTATTAAAACTTGAGCTATTGAACTACTTAAATAACTGCCTTCTATATTTGTTTTTGCTAATAAACTGCGAAATGAGCTGGTTCATTGTTCATTTTTCACATATTCAAACACAAAATGAGAATGTATACTTATGACAGCATTTGTTCATTTTTCTATATGGAATAATGAACTGTTTCATTACTTATCATTAGTGGCCTATTTATATAATGGAGTGGTGAAAAAATAGTGTCATAACCAATTGGACTTGCAGCAGAATTTTGGGTTTACCCGAGCGCAATTAATCAAATGTGTGATGACACTATGGTAAAATCCTGCTTAGCAAAATGTACTGAAGAATTTTTAAAAGGGTCAAAGGTGTGGTTTTGTGTTTCCTTCTAAAGATGTATTTATTTAGCAAAAATTGAAGTTGAATTTTCAATTATTTAACTGAGATAAAAATTAACTTCTTAAGACGAACTATTTATCAACAACTTGTTACGGTTCCAACAATGCATGCTAAAAAGTTCTTTGAAATATTCACAATAATAAGATGTATCTTCTGCATTCTAATTTGAGATAATTTCTGATGTTTAACAAAATATCATTTAAGGAAATTTCCTGTATTTTCAGTAAATCTTCAATTATGTGTCTGTACTTTTATATTTTGTAATGATAAGTTTTTGGAAAATTATGTTGAATTTTAAAATCTGTTTTGTCAAATGCCAAGCTTGAAGATACGATGGGGACAGAAATTATGTGGAATAATTGAGTACTGTTCATCTGGTTTGGTATTTTCTCTCCAATAGAGATAGCAAAGAAAATGAGGTTTTTGGTTTTATTTTTTATCCGGTACTACCCTAAGTATTCTAAACACATCGTTATCTTCTTTAAGGTCACTATGCTTAGAAAATAGCCCATCTGTCTACTTGGAAAGTTTTCATAAAACCATTTTCTTTGCTTCACCTAAAAAAAGTTAATAAGCTCTACTGGATTTACGAATGTGAGATCTAATACTATGGGAGAGGTACTCCTGTTTCTCTGGTAATTTTTCTACATATTAAAAAATAACTGCTTACACTGAGGAGTGGAAGTGTTCACTGAGACTACAGTTTAGTACAGAAATATGAGAGACATAAAGGCCTAAGGAATCATGATAGAAATCCTAAAATTTATCCTCTAAATCTGAACATCATTATCAGATTTTAAAAGCAACAGGAATTAGGAACGGAGATAACTTTCATGCAATAAAAGGAACAGATGTGAAGGGAACTATTTAATGTGTTTTGACACAATTATACACTTTATCTGTAATTATTTTAAAGTCAAGGTAATGAAGATATTACTCCCCGAAAGTTCTGTCATAACTGTTTATGATTTTCTTTACATCTCCAACTCCAAATATGTGTTCAGTCACTATATATGGTTTTGCTTGACTTTTGTACAAAAACTGATGTAGTACATACGCTTTCTGGTCTGAATTCATTCAGTTAATATGCTTATTTTAGATTTATTTAAATTGTTATATCTGTCAATGCTTTGTATTTTTTTAATACTTCGTTATTTTTAATTGCCAAGTAGAAGTCCACTCTATTTCAGTACTATAACGGGATGATCTATTCACTTTTGATGGTAATTTGGTTTATATGCAATGTTATATATAATCAAAAAGATTATCTAAATGAACATCATGAGTATTTATATGAGTGTTGGTCTGCAAATTTTATTCACCAAAAGTAAACTGTAACATGTCTAAGTTTACACACTCAATAATTTTTCCATATGTAAACACACATATGCTTATGCACATATATTCTTTATGAAAGAAGCTGAAGAATTTTTATTTGCATATATACATATAAAAGTATTATATATACAAATACACATTTATACTTAAGTACTACAGAATTTTGCAGAACTAAAAGAAGTATTAGAAAAATCCAGTATTAGCATGCAGAATGATAGCACTCCTTTCTGTAAATGAAATGACACAGAGCAGTAAGTCCAAAAGATTCTGAAAATTTTAACAAACTGATTAGCTCGAGTGATCTAATACAGATAGAGACACTACTATAATACACTGACTTACAAAACACTACACCAAAGAACTTCTCAAAATGGATCAGTGAATATTTTCACCTAAAGACAAAATCCTAGAGTATTTAAGAAGATAATTGGAGTGAGATTGGAGGTTTGGAAACAGCAGCAAGAAATTAGTGACAAAAAGAACACCAGACCTACCACACTCTTTTTTCCCAGAGATCTGAATAATGTTAGAGAGGAAGCAGTCATCACTAAAGAAAACTGTGTGAGAAGTGATGTCCTTGTAAAAGAGCTTTCATGACTTAGAGCAAGAGAATAACTGAACTTTATCAAAGAGTATGAGGATGAAGAGGTTTCATGATGAGGAGCACTGAGTCACTGGGGCACAGGAGAAGAACCACAGAAGTAGAAGCTGGTGTCAGATGTGAAGTTGCATAGAGTTGAGTAGAGGAAAGACTGAGTGGTAAAGAATGAATTGAATCTCTTAAATCTTGAGTTTCTTCTGTGCTGAACTGTGTCATGATAAGGAGCAAGTCAAAACTTGTGCATGGATGTAAGAGATTATAAACTTTCAGTCACTGATAGGCAATGGAAGTGAAGATTTTGCAAAGAGTATGTAGAGTTCCAAGTCATACTTTAAAGTGTGGGTCTTACTTGTTTCTTTGTAATATCCGGTAAAGCAAACCAGTCTATTCTATAATGTGACTTTTTTTGAAAGACTACCAAACATTCTAGCCAGTGACAAGTACTTACTATTTTCCACTATAATTTATGGACGTTTGGGGAAAGAAGACTCTCAAAACTCTGACAAGAAGCTTCTTTCATTAGTGTGTGCATGTGTGTGTGTGTGTGTGTGGTGGCATAACTTTTTCATAACCTCTTTTTTCAGTATGAACAAAACATAATCTCTTCTAACAGAAGAAACTTTCAATGAGCTGACATCTGCTTGGTTCTTTGACTCTATTTCTTCCACCAAACATGATGTTTTAGCCATATTAAATAACTTTTGTGTTTCTTTAAACTCCCAACCTTGACATTATGTGTCTCTATCTCCCCAAGATTTATTTTTTTCTCTTTGTCTCTGTATGGCTTTCCCTAAATCCCTTTCTTCAAAACTGTCTTAGATACTGAGATTGAAAGGTTGCTATAACAACCTGCATTTGTGGCTACAAATAGTACCATACATTTAAATCAACTGCGGTACTCTACAGACCTTTTCTCTTTCCTGTCATAGGATATTCATTGTTGGGCAATATTGTAAAAGGAAGAAACCCATCATTTTGAAGAGTAAAAATATACGTGGTGAGGATAAAATCTTAAAATACATGTGAAAGGTTTTCACAGAAAAAGTTGTGTAATTGTACTTCAAAATATTCCAGGTATTATTTGAATAAAAGTAGGATTCAGGTTTATAAAAACAATTAAGCAAAGAAAAAAAAAAGCGAGACCACAAAGAATAGTTTTTCTTGTGACTGCAAGTATGAAGTGTAACAAGATCACAATTAGAGTGATTTATTGTATGGTCCAGTCAAAAATATTTTAAGTACTATTTAAATTCAGGTACCAAGCATCACATTAGTGTAATTACTGAGGGATTTCCATGAAGTTTGAGAGAAGTTTGACTAATAAATTAAGCCTACAATTATATGGAGAAAAATGTTTAAATAGGTAAGTGTTACAAGCTGAACTATGTTTTTGTAAAATTCAATTGTTTAATTATTAAACCCCACCCCCATATATCAGAATATCACTGTCTTGGGAAGTTCAACTCCATTAAGGTCATTTGGGTAGGCAGTAAGTTGGTGTCTTTATAAGAACAGACAATAACAGACACACGGAGTGTAGATCAGATAGACTCTAGAGGAAGATGACCATATTCAAACCATGGGGAGATGACTACAAGAAACAAATCTTACTGACATTTTGATATCAGTATGGGAGACTGAGAGGGAACACAATTTTGTATTTCAAGTTCCCTGATCTATGGCACATTGTTATGGCAGTCCTAGAAAAATAAACACAGCAATTACAATGTTTGCACCTAGCTTTCCTGAAAGATAGTGTCTTAACAAAGACACTTAAGTTTTGTTGTTGGTGGTGTTAATGTTACAATTATGGTATATGGAGTAAATACTTATGAATTCTGATTACCCTTCCCCATTTAAGGGACAAAAACTATTTGCTTGGAATTTTTCTGCAGTTAGTGTCAGTAGATAGTAATAACTCATAAATTGAATGCTTTCTTCGTCTTTTGCTGCCAGTAGATACCTATGAACTTGCTCATATAAGGGTCGTAACGCAGCGATGCATTTTCATTCTTGCTTCTACCAATCTGACTAACAGTTTTAGCCTAAATATTGGTATGTATGTGGCTGCAAATAACAGTGGATTTATTTTGTAATAGTTATTGTTTATTTGCTTGCTTGATTAGTTCAATGTTTTGTTAAATGCCAAAAACATGTATGAATTACTAGTAAAAAAAAGCTGGGGTAGAAATCCTTGTGAATATGTAAGATAATGAAATAACCCAAACAGGAAATAGTACAAGACATATTTTCACATAGTTAGCAAAATACAGCTGTCTAGAAAGATAAACTGTACAGTTAGAATTATATATTTGGAAGTGGCATTTAAAATAGGGTAGGTTTTAAAACAAAACTGAATTATTTGTTTATAAAATTTAATTTATACATTTTACACCCAAATAAAAGTACACTTATAAGGAGAGAGTTAAAATCAACTTAGCAGGGTAAAATTTGAGAATCTTTTAATTAATTTAATAAATGATCTGCACTTGACATTGTTAACTGAGTTAGTTAACTGATGGTATTTTTATAGTAATTTGAAAATCATTTATGTGGGCAAGTTTAGCACATAGTCAAGATTGTAATTAAGAGCTTCTTTAAGAAGCAACAATTTTGAAATAATGAAGGACTGCTAGATAGAAAGTATTGCAGGGGAATATTATTTTGCAAGCTGATTCTCTGGACAATGTTGTTAAAGAGGAACTTGCACTTGATGTTCTTATTTTAGGGAAAATTCATGTGTATCAGAATGGTGGTATAAAAAGGACATTAAAACTCAATACTTGTGTTTGGAAACACAGTTTACCAGTTTAGAAGATTAAATACAAAGTCAATTAACTCATGTTTTATTTTATACTTCAAAGTATTTATTTTATTTAATATTTAACAGATACTTACGTGCCTTCTCTTGCTTTGGATATTAAACTATAAATCTATGAGAAAACACCCATACTTTGCCATAAAAATGTAATGATTATATGCAAGAAAATACATATTACAATATACATATGGTTTAATATATTCTAAAAAGTTTAAATTATGGGCACATTTTAATAAGGATTCAATAATATGATGTCATGATTTCAATTATTTCTAAGATGATAGATACATTTTCGACTTATGAATGTTACAGTAACATGGCAAGTACTTTTGCTTTTAATCTCTGTGTATGAATAAGTATTTTTTACATGATATTTCCTAGTATGTCTATATATTTTATTTATTTCATGCTTACAAAATTTTAGCCAGACATGATGGTGCATACCTGTAATCCCAGAACATGGGAGGCTGAGGCAGAAACATCACTGTGATTCCAAGGCAGCCGTGGGTACAAAGTGAATTCAGGTCTAACCTCAACTACCTAGTGAGATCCTGTCTCAAGAAGTCTAATAAATATATACCATTCATTTAAGAGGGGTCATGCCTGAGTCACAGAGTATTATCTTGTCTCCTTTTTTGTTGTTTTAACAAAGTATTTGAGACTGGAAAATAACAATAATCAATCAAATTAGTGGCTGATAGTTCTGGTGCCTGGAGAGCCCGTATTAATGGGTCAGCTTATGGAGAGGACCTTCTGCCTGTGTCTTAGTGTGGCAGAGAGTAAGAGGGGAGCGAGTCCAAGAGGGGCCTGCATCGCTATGCCGAAGGGCGGTTGTGCCTCCTGTGAGGAAGGGTGAATCCCTCATGGGCTAAACACTCTCACGGGTCCATCTCTTATACTGCTGCAAAGGCAATAAAATTGTACCACAAAAAAAAAAAATTTTTTTGAGACATAGTCTCACTATGCAGCTCAGGCTGGCCTTGAACTCACTTTGCAGCCCAAGCTGGTCTCAAATTTGCAATGACCCTCCTGCTTCCGTCTCCCTAGTGCTGAGATTACAGGGGTGCACCACCATGCCTGGCAATACTATGAAATTTTGAGAGATCACTCAAACTACACAGAGATTAGAGAGATGAATTAACTTCTGCTACCAAGTACACGTATTTATATGGTTAGTGAGGAGGAGAGCCAGGAATTCAACACAACCGTTCTCATCCCCACTGTCAGGTCACTATAAATTAAAGTCCATAACATACAATTTATAAGTAATTTAACAAATAATTTAATAAATAACAATATATGGGGTAAAAGTAGTATTTTTATTTCACACGAGAGAATTTTAGCACATAATCTTAACATTTCACTATTAAAATATAGTGACTAAAGTGACCATATGTACTTTGTTTACTGTACTTTTTAAGAAATAATATATACATATCTCTCCATAATTTGCTTTATGTATGTACACATTAGTGCATTATTCTGTCCATAAATTTAAACAGGAACTTTTTCATGTTTATATAAAATATAGCTCTACTCCTATTCCTGGAAAAATTTTAAATGCATATAAGAAATAAGTAAAGGATAAAGCACTTTCTTAGTAATCTAATGACTTAACACTGTTACTAGACTCATAACTGGCTTCCAGGAATTTTCCATACATTTGCATTGACTGAACATTGCATCACACGTTGTTACCAAGCTAGGCCTCTTATTTGTCACTGCATGGTATTGTGTTGGAAAAAAATATAAGGACTTTATTTCTCTGGGCATACTCAATCTATGTCTCTGTCATGTACTTTGTTGGACAGCTCCTTACATTATATTGCCATTTATTCAGGGTCTTGGATTTTGTATTTCACTTGATTTATTCACCTCTGGCCACTATCCTGCTTTAGGTACTACTAAACCTCTCTCATATACAAACTTCATTGCATAGTTCACCTGTCGTGTACTTGTTAAAGCTCTTCTAATGTACTACTTTCTTCCATGCTTAGCTTATTCAAATTCCCTCATGGTTATCTAGGTATACTTCTTATTACTTGCTGAGTTCCAGGTAGCATGTATATTTTTTGCCTCTGATTAAATATTGTACACTCTATGGTTGAGCTTACAGCCATCTTTGCTAATTTGAAGGTTATTAAGAGAAAATATGAGTGCTATTTTTATTACCATGGTCGTAGCACACACATTTTTATCAAATAGGGACATGTAAGTATGAAAATGAACCTAGTTTAAAATAATAAAGTTAGTTAAATTGACCATGAAATACAAACTTTATGGAGATTTAAAACCCTTTTAAATGATTATGGTACTTAATTTAAGGCTCATTGAATATAATTTTCTTCAGTGTGCAAATTAATTTTATTGGCCAGAGTCAAAACATGTTGCTGCATTTCTAGACTCCTTAAATTTGTGGTTTCCTAGACATTTGGTATGGTCAATTTGCTTACTTTTATGGTTTCAATTAAATACTTATAGTACAATTGATACCTGCATAATATAAACAGAACATGTTTTCAAGCAAAATTTGAAAACAAGCAAACTTTATTATTCACAGAAAAATTCATTGAATGTTCACCAAAAATATTGCAAGAGTCCTACCATAATGCTTTCTGACTTGAAAAAAGCAGATTTAACCGAAGAGCTAGACATTTTTCTAGTTTATTCAATAAATGATGACAATGATTGGGTCGATTGGGGAAAAGCAGTTTTGTTTCATTACATATTTATTTTGTCTTGTGGCTCTGGACATTTAATTGCCTTAGTACCATTGCTGACAGAAATGTGTACAGTTTTTACTTACATAATAATAGCTAAGGACAAATGCAAATTATAAACCATAGAATTAACTGCATCAAAATAAATCAAAATAAATGAAAAGACTGCCCTCCACAATTTTGAAGAGCTTACTTTAAGAAACTTGTATTTATCAGACATTTTCTATCTCTTTGAAATCAATAATTTTTCAAAACTAATCAAGCTTCTAGCCAGCTATGAGACCAAGGAATGTTTTTCTTTCAAATATAATACTAAGGGTCAAACTCAGAAGCTGCCTCATCCAAGTTGTTAAATTATCTCTTGTCATACCAAAGATTAAGGGTCTTTTTTCTTTGTATATTGCTAATTAGATACCACTGGTGGCCATCCCAGTCACTAAATAAGTGTAAGGTAAACTGGAATTAAATAGACTATGAAATCCTTAGAGTTTGAGGATTGGTTATCCTTTTTATGGACCTGATAAAGCATGATGATTCACTTGTGGCCCACATGCTTGGTTTGCCCTTTATCTCGGATGTGTCCCTTATTTTAAAAAAATTGAAGTAATAAATTATTTTAATAACAAAAATGTTCATAATGACTTTTATTTCCTCAGCTACAAAAAAGAATGAAATTTCTTGCTATCCTTATGGTCACTTAGCAGATTACCCATGATTCACAACCCAATTTGGTTTAAAGCTTCACTCAATAATAGACTAGTACCACTCTTTTCTACTCTTAAAAAGGTTTTTGGGTTAAGAGAAGATGTTGGTTTTAATTATATTTATTGAAAAATCTCCATTCAATTTGCGATAAAAATAAATTAGTTGGAGCATAATGGGCAAAGAAACTTTAAGTCAACTAATGAAATAAAATGATAACAGATTTTGTAAATAATGATACTTTCGCTGGGCGTGGTGGTGCACGCCTTTAATCCCAGCACTTGGGAGGCTGAGGTAGGAGGAGCGTTGTGAGTTCGAGGCCACCTTGGGTTACAACGCGAGCGCAAGGCCGGCGTGAGCTACACAGTGCAACCCTGCCTCAAAAAATCAGGGCTGGGAGATTGGCTCAGTGGCTTAAGCGCTTGCCCTGGCAAGCGCAAGGTTGTGAGTTCAATCCCCAGTGCTGCAAAAATAAATAAATAAATAAATAAAAATGATACTTTCAATTGTACTTTTTAATTATGTAAATAATGATACTTTCAAGCATACGTACTTTACATTTTGAAGCTTCAAGATGTCAGAGTGTCATAACCTGTGGAAATACATATGTTTAAAAAGAGCTTCCAACTTGAACTCTAATTGTTTTCCTAATTCATTAATTCTGTTGAATACAGCATTTCTTTTTTGGATTTTATTACTTTTTTCAAAATAATGTTACATTTATTTCAGAAAACTGTCCTTGACCTTGATCTCATAGTTTTTAGTTAGAATTTGGGTACCTTTTACTTAGAATTTGTTTGGTTTACCAGACAAAATTTACATTTTCAAATGTAATACTTTAATGATAATGAGAAGATGGAGAATTTTTATGTGTTTCCAGATTAGTATTTTAATTTCCCATTAGTTTTTAAATTAGTAATTTGGAATGCTCTTTTTAGCAAAAGTTTCTGTAATATCAAGGAAGTAACTGTTGGGAAGATCTGTGTTAAAATAACACTGTAAGAAATACTTAAATATTAGACACAGCCATTAATAATCTTCTATCTATATAAATATCTTTTTAGTTCTATAACAGATACAACAACTATGTGTATAGGATACATATATGTGTATATGTATATAGTTATAAAATATTGTTTGGAAAACATTTATTGTGTACTTGATATATACGGGGCAAAAACATATCTGAGTATATTAATGCTATTTTTCACTTAATATAGTATGATCATTTGCTTATGTTAAATATGTTTTTTAAAATATGCTGTTAATTATTGTCATATGTCTCCCTTCATTATAAGTCCTATCCTGTGAATATTTTGATTTTTATCAAAATCCTTTTTTCAGAAAACAGATAGACTTGAACATAAATTGGAGTGACAGAACACTGCAAGCCAAGATCAGGAGACTCACATTTATTTATTAAGAATTATTTAGTAAAGTACCTTATACTTCTATGATTTGCTTCCCTATCTGTGAAAACAAATTATTACATGAACTTATCACTTGATTTTTTTTGTCTCATTAAGTGGCATTATTCATAATTTGAGAGTTGTAATCTTTAGAAATTCAGCAGTGCTGCATAAACGTCAAATGGTTTAGTTGTTACAAGTAAAAGTACTGTGAGTCTGAGTTAGTGATCTTACAGTAAAATGGACAGATTTCAAGAGAATCTGGAGTAGAGATTCCACAAAGCCAGAAGAGGCAAAAGACGCCTTGCATGGAGGGACCACCTCTGAGACTTAGATGATGACTAAGAAGCCACACAGGAAAATCTGAGGAAATAAGGAAAAAAGTGAGCATGAAGAAGGAAAGAGGTCACATAGTCCATCTTTAAGAACTAATAATTATGCTAGGAAAGTAAAATGAAAATTAAAGATTGGATTGAATTATCTAATTATCACATAAACACTGAAACAAACTCATACACAAGAATTTCCCTAGTTGTACACATGATAACACAAGCATGCACAGAAAAATCATGACATTCTTTAAACACTTCAAGAAACAATGGAGTGATAGAAATTATATTTTTCTACACAGGCTCTAACTATCCATCTTTTGCCCTTCTTTCCATTCAATTCATTTTATTTTTGATGCATTCCAACTTTACTTGCAGGTATCAATCCCAATACTTCACCTTGAAATGTTGAACTAGAATTAATAAAATGCTTTTGAAAATAGAGGTAAAATGTTATTATAATCATATATAATTATTCCTCTAGAGTAATTACCTGATTTATTAATACATTGGTACATTTTATCACTTGTCAAAAAGTGTATGGACCAGTATCTCATGGAAAACACAGGATACTCTAAATTAACAAAATTTCAAAGCTCCTAGTCTATTTTGCTTCTTTATTTAAAAGTTTTATTAACATTGCAAACCCAACTGGAAAGCTAATAGAAGCATGAAGCCTAAGTATAAAGAGGCTATTCTCTTTCTGTAAGGACAGATGGCCAAACTCTGATAATTTCCACTATTTTGAACATGTAATTATGGACTTCAGACAAATGTATTCTTATTTCAGAGTTTGTGTGCATGTGTGCGTCTAAGTGGAAAAAACTTGCAACATAATTATTTTTTTCTTATTGATATTTTATAATTCTTTATGGATAGTGGGATTTATCTTGATAAAATAGCTATATATAAGAGAAAATTTAGACTATTTACAGATATGTACATATTTACTGATGCATACATTTGAATAAAAATATTCACATGGGTGCCTTCAATAGAATAACATTATAATTTGATATGGGACACCTGATTCTATGTCTAATTGTTTCAAAGAAATACACTTTCTGTGGAAAAAAATGTTAATATAGACTCACAAAGATAAGCTAAGCATCTTTTATTTATTTGAGTCCTTAAATTATTTTCTTTGTAGAGTAATTTACAGTATACTAACTAAAATTGGGTATATTTTTATTTCTTGAAAATTATGTATCATCAAATTTTCTTTTTTTTCAATTTTCTAATATAAACACTTATCTTACAAAAAGGAAAGAAATAATAAATATGAATTACCATTAAAAATTAAGACTTATAAAAGTGAAATTTTTTTTTTTTTTTTTTTTTTTTTGCAGCACTGGGGATTGAACTCACAACCTTGCGCTTGCCAGGGCAGGCGCTTAAGCTGCTGAGCCAAACTCCCCAGCCCTGGTTTTTTTGAGGCAGGGTTGCACTATGTAGCTCAGGCCGGCCTTGCGCTCGTGTTGTAGCCCAAGCCGGCCTCGAACTCACAACGCTCCACCTACCTCAGCCTCCCGAGTGCTGGGATTAAAGGCGTGCGCCACCACGCCCGGCTTAAAAGTGAAATGTTAAGAACAGAAACTAGCTGTAAATGTTTTTTTTTTTGTCAAAACCAAAATGTCTAGAAAAATAAAGATACTACTTTCAGAAATAAAACTCATTAAATAAGAACATTATAGAAATACTTAAATTGTGCATTCAACATAGTAATCATGGAATTGCCAGTGTCAGTTGCATTTTAGGATCCTAGTTTACTTTTGTACAATGCATTACTGGTTTGATATTTTGAGAATGAGTTACATATTTTACATACTGAACTCTAAGTTTGATATGCAGCTATTCACAAGAGAAGCTATGGCAAAGAGATCTAGAAAGTAAGGAGAGAGCTCAGGGAAACCTTATGGAAGTTATAGCAAAAAATGAAGAAAAAACCCCCAAAATTTTTCATCACCTATGTTTTTATAAGAAGACAAATCCTGCTTCCCACCATAGAAGTCTCTTATTATTCATCCAAAAAAAACAAAGTACATGAGATGACAATTTGGATATTAGACATGGTTTAGAGAAAATAGTCAAAAATAGAGGGAAGGAACTATTAGAAGACAACAACAGGAAGGAAGAAAAACCATGATAATTGCATAGTTATTGTAGAAAAAACTGATGTAGCAGATGGAGTCTCAATTATTCATACTTATAATTACTCTTATTAGAAACTCCTTTTTATAAATTGGCTTTTCTTACTCTGGACAGTCTGTATTGATGGAACATCTGGTTTGAACTAGATTCCCTAACTGTTTTTAGAATGCAAACTTTATTGTATCTTTGTTCTATTTTATTTTTTGTTATGTTGAGAGTTAACACAGAGACTCATTTAGAAATGCAAACTAGTTGGGATTTTCTCATAGATAAAGCCACTATCATTCTAAGCTACTTGCTGCCCAAAAGCCAATAGTGGAGAGACAAGAGTTGGTGGTGAGGAAACCAGGAAATCACTCAAGGACCAGCACCCTGTGAGAGCTGGGGAGATCTTGTCTTCAGAGCATTGTTTTGGGGCTCTCAGGTGCACAAAGGACTTTCACATAGAGGAAAAGAAGGCACATGAGACAATGCACCAGAAGACCTGTGCTGAGGGGGGTAGTTGTCACTCATGGCATGTGTCACCTTTCTTCTTGAGGCTGAAGTGTCACAATCCACCTCAGCTGCCTAATGTTAGTTGTAGTGTCCTTTTAAAAGAATACATGCATACTTTTTTTCTGAAACACCCCAGCAATTTACATTCTTTGCATTAGTTATTGTGCAGAATCAAAGGCTAGTAGAAAATGTTAAGGATTCTGAGATTATATCTGATACTATATAGTTTCTCCAAATATAAGTAAAGATTATTTAGCAGTTACCATCTTTATCACTTAGCTGCAGCTTGAACTTTTTTTATCGTTTAGGAAGCTGGGCAAAGGAAGGGGTCATAACTTTGGGGAAGAGCAAGGGGAAAAGGAGCAAAGGCTGCCATTGTTTTAGTATTAATGTCGGTGATGAATTTCAAGCAAGGAATGCCTGGACATTTATGTGTTAAGTTTCAATGAGAAAATGCTACAAATAGGTTAAAACTCTCCTGTACCAGTATGGAAAAAAAATCAGAGCAAAACTGAAATAATTGCCTAAAGGTGACCATATTTCAAGGAAAACATATTAGCATTTCTCTCATGCAACTACATTCTAAAATTAAAATTAGTTCTCACTGGACAGTGGAATGATTCTAGTTCCATGTTTACTCACAAGAATTTTTTTCCAGAAAATTCTTCTTATTTGTTTTCTTAAATCCACAGTGACACCTTAGCAAGTTCAGCATGTATTTAAAATGCCAACTCCAGCATGAAAGTGCTTGGAAATCATCTTTGTCATAAGAAAAAAGCTAAACTTTCCACCAAGCATTTTGTACTTCTCACAGACTCATCCTAGTATGGATTTACAAGGCAAATCGCCAGCCTAAGATAGGAGAGACGGCTTATCCAATGCGTCACAGTCCAGATCTGAAACTGAAAGAGAAGCTCATTCAGGAAAAACACTTGATCAGCAAAGTTTTTTAAATTACTGAAGCATGAATGTAGAGCAGAGAGAGAGCAGAGACAACATTTCACTGGGATTTTTTTCCCAGCATATTCCCCTCTCATGGTAAAGTTCTGAGGAGAATTGGCTCATGACTCTGGTAGGGGTGGGACAAGTGTAAGTGTTGTAAAGTATGGCAGAACATTCCCCATATCAAAGACTTGTTCTTCACAGAAGAGTGCTGCTGTGTGGTGCAGAAGCTAGCAGGAGTGCTTGCTTTAGTGGAAGTAGAAATTAAAACTAAAGCACACATTTACAGGGGAAAAAAGGCTTTAGTTGAACAGTTGAGAGGAAGATAGAAAGGGACTCCTGCTTAGGTAGCTGGTGGAGACACACTCTGACACAGGGGGTTCAAACTGTCCCAACTGTGAGAGGACCAGCTTTTAAGGATTAGCTGATAGGCTGGGGTCCAACTGATAATTCTCTCAATCCTGGCATCATAACCCTAGAAGTTTTATGACTGAGGCATGTTTCCATTGCCTGGAAAAGACTGTTTTCTTTCAGAGGCAGTCTCAGTCATGCAGGGCTCCATCTTCCCTAGAATCCAGGTGTTCTGGTTTATACAGTGTGTCAGCTTGAGAAGTCTAGAAGCTCAATTAAGTAACTCAGCAACTCTACATCCTGGGATATAGAGCACAATCAGTTACCTGTTCATTGTGTCAATTTGAGAAGGTCAGAAGTTTAGCTGAGAGACTCAGCAGGGAGCCAAGAGTCTTACTTTGTAAACATCCTCATCTTGTGCAAAGCAAGGCAAGGAGATTTGTGAATGCTACACCCACAGGGGGTGGCGGGGGGAATGTCCTGTGTACATTATAAGGGAGAAGAGGCTTGCTCTTGCCCCCTTCTACTCTGGCTGCTCTTTTTTGCCTGCTGCCTTGAAGTGTTGCCCCAGTGCCATGCCACTCTGCCTTGGAACCAGCTGATTATGGACTGAAGCCTCCAAAAACTGTAAGCTAAATAAACCTTTCATTCCTTAATTTTGGGTGTCAGGTGTTTTGTCTCAGCAACGTGGGAAAAGTAACCAAGACACCAGGTAATCAGAAGTTTTGGAAAATGACTGGAGACTTCTGGGCATAACTTACCGTCCCTATAAGTTCCTCATCCTGGTGTCCTCACTCTTGATGTAGATGAGGTTGTATAAGGTCAAGACTAATCCAACTTGTTTTGTCAACTTTCAGATAGACATCCACTGAATGATTAGCATGCCTAGATGCATAACTGAAAAGAGCTTTGACCTAAAGTGTTGAGATAGCAACAGACTTTAAGTGGTCAAGGCTTGTTCTGCTTTTAGTTAGGAATGGGATATCTGCAGGTCCAAATGAAGAGTCATGGTTCATAGATAGCAAAATGACTTTTATGACCCTGAAAAACTCAAATCATACTTCTAATGAAGAGTAGGTAGACCAGGATTTTACCCACTCCCCGTCCCTGTGATGGCCTCTCACTGCATTATTTAAGGATTCAGTGAGGCTGTGGGATTGTTAGTGCCTGTTAATATGTTTATAAGCTATTTTGTTTGATTCCTCTAAGCCCAACGTTGCTAATTATTACCCTGATATGCCTTTAAATGATACTATTGAATTTATAGCACTGGTTAGTTCTTATTCTCTAATGTGTTCATGCTATAAGATAGAAAGGGAGGGAAAGAGAAAGGCAAGGAGCCCAGATGATGAGGAGTACAGAACAGGTAAGACTAAGGCAGGGAATGAATCAAATGATAGGAAAAAAAACACACTAAAAGAAGAAACAGGCCAAAGGGGAAATGCTTGACACTTACAGTGCTAGAATCAAC
Source organism: Dasyprocta punctata (assembly GCA_004363535.1). Classification (NCBI taxonomy): domain Eukaryota; kingdom Metazoa; phylum Chordata; class Mammalia; order Rodentia; family Dasyproctidae; genus Dasyprocta; species Dasyprocta punctata. The sequence goes on along the minus strand of RJWM01017003.1, from coordinate 253 downwards.
CAATACCAGTAAAGAAGTCCCAAAAGAAAGAAGTGTAAAAAAAACAAAACAAAAACAAAAACAAAAAAAAACGAAGAGAGATTGGAAGGAAAAAGGAAACTGAATGGCTCAAACCCAATAAAACAGCAAAGTGACAATAACTACACTGACCAAAATAACAACAGGAATAAGAATAAGACTCTTGCTATAGCACAAGCCAGGAGTTTCCACACAGCACTCTATATACTGGTATCCTTGCTTCCCATTAGCCATG